>JZLH01S0008215.1:41027-70274 GCA_001188425.1 Eucidaris tribuloides
GGGCAAATTCAGTGTTGTGTGGGAAATGGATTCATGGGAGATGCACAAGGATGAAGAGAGTGACCCCGAGGTTGGCAAGAGATTTTGTGTGTGGAAAATGTGAAAAAGGACCAGGAGAGATGGTGAAACATGTTGAAAAGTTGTGTGACGAGGTGGAAACAGTGAAAGAGTTTTCATACTTGGGGGACAGGGTGAGTGTGAGTGGAGGGTGCAGGGCAGCTGTGACAGCGAGGGCAAGATTTGGATGGGTGAAGTTTAGGGAATGTGGAGAGTTGTTATATGGGAAAAGGTTTCCTCTGAAGATGAAAGGATTAGTTTATAGGAGTTGTGTGAGATCGGCGATGTTGTATGGGAGCGAAACGTGGTGTTTGAGTGAAAATGAGATGAGGATTCTGAGAAGGACTGAGAGAGCAATGGTGAGAGCAATGTGTGGTGTGAAGCTGATGGACAGGAAGACGACTGAGGTTTTGATGCAGATGTTGGGTTTGGAAGAGACAGTGGATTAGATGGCGAAGGCGAACGGAGTACGTTGGTATGGACATGTGTTGAGGAGGGATGTTGATCATGTTTTGAGAAGGGCGCTTGAGTTTGAGGTGGCTGGTCAGAGGGGAAGAGGGCAACCAAAAAAGACCTGGAAGAAGCAGGTGGTGGAGGAGAGTAGGAGGGTTGGGTTGAGGGAGGAGGATGTGCCGAATAGAGTAAAGTGGAGGGAGGGGGTGAGAGTGATTTCTGTGTGTGCGAGGTGAATCCGGCCACCCCGTAGTTCGGGGACTAAACCGGATTTAAAACCGGGATTACTACTACTTCTACTACTACAAGTTGTAATCTGCACTTTACATTGAAACATAAATTGTCCGTTCTACTTCATGCATTTGAGTAAAAAAAAATTGCTCGCTTATACATGTATAAACGCTGCTTGAATGTCTGTTTTACGGCCCGGCATATAGTTCACACAGTAAAGTATCATTGGGTGATATGGGTTAAAAAGTTTATCCCCAATATCCATTGTGGTGAGTCAATCTGACCTGCAGACCTCTCCCATTTGTTTCATTTTGGCAAATATCGCCAATATGCCACAATTGCATTATTACAACAAAAATGAATTTAAAATTAATGCATAGTAGACAAATCTTTTTTTTTTCCAACAGATATATTTGTACTTTTATCAATGAAATGTCCAATCATAATTTGTGTTTATTTATTTACTCATTTATTTATTTATTTTGTTTTCTTTGTTTATGAAAAAAAAACCCTGAAAACTAAAAATAAATGACAAATAACCAATATTTTGGTCTAACCTAAATGTCAGTTACTTCAGTCTGGGGTCAATAACTATTTCCATTTTCAATGAATAAGACTGCAAGATATATTGACAATTTGTTTAGTAGATTCTTCCCTTCTTCCCTAATGACTGTATTATGTGTAATGAAATTTGGTTGCATGAGTATGGTACAAAAATTCATAATCAAAGAATGGGTATTTAATGCTGCTGTGCCTGCTGTATAAAAAAAATATAAAAACAACTGCACACCCTTTGAGATGCCTGTATATCACTGCTTTTGGTAGATGCACTAGCATCTAAAAGCTGTGATATTGATATTGACAGTTTGTACTGTGCAAATAGAGCAAATTCATTTGTACTATTTTTGCATAATATGTAAACTGAGAATATGTGTATTATAATAAAGAATAGAAATGCATAATATAATCAAGTCTATTATATGTGTGGTACTACAAAAGTAATAATATGGTGTGTGTGTGTGTGTACACTTGTATGGACCGGAAAACGCAGAGGTGTACATTATATGATTTTTCGCCACATAACCGGGAGACACATGGAAGCGTGGAGCTCCATGGTTTCCCATACCTAGCTAGAATTAGAGTCCATATATGTAGAGAGTTGCATCAACTCCCGATTTGAATGCCATTTTTTTTTCCTATATAAAGCAACATTATGTAACATTTCTATTCAATTGCAATGAGCACCTGGTGCTGTGAATAGAAAGAATCTGTACATTTTGTTTCCTTAAAAATAGGACCTTTTATGTCACTACTCTCTGTATTGAGGGACTCTAGCTAGAATGAAAACACACATCCCAAATCAGGACATGTGACACTCTACATTCAAACCAGGGATGCTCCAGTATTTCCTACCCAGTGCAAATGATTGCAAATCTGATTAGCAAGTACACGAGGGCATCATAATTTTTTTTTTTAAAGTGACAGGCTAACATTGTGGAGCTTCAATTTAAAAAATTGTCAAATTTTAATATCTGAACTACATAGTGTTCATAGGGACAAATAAACACCCTAGAATAATTTTTTTTTGGAAAGTTACACTGCCAATGGCAAGTTATGCATGAATAAACAAAACTCGGGGAGAGTTTAAATGCCGTAGGTGTACACACAGTAAGTCTATGGGAGAAAATGGGCTGGTGAATCCGATCAATGTACAATTTTCACTTTTTTAAAGCACTAGAATAATTCATTTTTGGAGAATACATTTTTTCATGGCAGCATTTTTACTCATCCGGCCCTGATAGGGCCCATGAGCTTAGTGCTCATGCTGGCGATCCGCTCGTCCGCGGATCCTTCCGCCTCCACAGTTTTAAAATGCTGCTTTTCGTCATTTCTTCAACCGATTTTGATTCTTGATTGTTCATATGATAGTTAGGTGGGGGCGGCGATTAAAACTTCTACACAGAATCTGTAAATTCATTATATTTTTTAATTAGGCAAATTTAATTCGAAATCACGAAAAATGCTTCTTCTCTTCAGCTCAACCTATTTTGATTTTGATTTGCTTATTTGTAGGGTAGTTATGCCACATAAATCTACACAGAACTTTGAAATTATACTCCATTAATTAATTATGGTAATTTATGCAAATTTATCCCCAAAATAACAAAAAATGCTTCTTTTCCCACATTTCTTGACCAATTTTCATTCTGTTTGTTTGATCTGATAGGGCTAGGTGGGGGCTTCAAGACTTCTACACAAAATTTTGAAATCAATCAATTATGCAAATTTAAAATTAATCAATTATGCAAATTTATGCAAATTTTTCGAAATACACAAAAAAAATGCTTCTTCTCCATTTCTCAACCGATTTTGATTGTGATTGCTTTATTTGGTAGGGCTGAGTTATGCACATTAAACTTCTACACAGAATTTTGAAATTATACCATTAATTATGGTAATTTATGCAAAATTAATCCAAAAATAACAAAAATTGCTTCTTCTATCACATTTCTTGACCGATTTTCATTCTGTTTGTTTGATCTGATAGGGCTAGGTGGGGGCTTCAAGACTTCTACACAAAATTTTGAAATTAATCAATTATGCAAATTTATGCAAATTTATTCAAAATCACAAATAACATCACAAAAAATGCTTCTTCTCATTCATTTCTCAACCAATTTGATTTAGTTTGCTTTATCTGGTAGAGCTAAGCTTGGTACACTAAACTTCTACCCAGAATTTTTAACTGTTGCTCCATTAATTAATTATGGTAATTTATGCAGATTTATTCCAAAAATAAATTTATTTCAGTTCTTATTCATATCAAGTACCTATTAATTTGGTTCCACTTCAAATGTGTTTTTTCCAACAACAAAAATCAGTATGGAGCCCCGGAAGGGATCCGGGGGTGCAATCATATATAATTCATGTAGTTATTATTATTGTTTTTTTATTATTATTATTTTTTTTTTCATGTCCCTTCCGGGGCATGAAACTAATATTTTTCTCACTCTATTTTTTTTATATTCATGTTCCTTCCGGGTCATCAAATTTTAATCTTTTGACCAGTATAAAATTGTACCACATGAAATTTTGGATATATGCTGTTGCGAGATGCCGGATGAGCGCTACGTCATTGACGTTTTCTAGTTAGACCTTATCAAAGACAACGGTAGCATGGAGAATCATGTAGCTCAGATTTTTTTCAATGTGGTGAATGTATTACTGTACACAAAATTAGTCCCCAATTGCTATTAAAAAAATCACACACAAAATTTTACACACATGGGCGTCCCCGGTTGGGATAGAGTGTGCCCTCAATTGGCGATTAAATATCATGTGCGTACATCCTCACTTGCATGTCTGTAATCAATTAAGAATTATGTCCCCGTTTGGGAGGGATAACAAGTGTGTGTGTATGTGTGTGTACAATTTCGTCACAAACCTCACATCCAATAACTTCCCAGAAATTGTATTTTTGAACAAAGATACACCCTTGATTTTAACACAAATGGACTACAGTGTACTCTCGTTATAAAGAATACTGGTAAATGTATAACAAACTTTCATTATAAAGAAATACAATCTGTGGTCCCAAATCTTGAATTTCCTTTTTATTTTATTGTTTTATCACCCCTGATATAAAGAAATTTTGTTACAAAGAAACATTTTCATGGGTTCCAAAAACTTCTTTATGAGAGTGCACTGTACTTGTAAGAGGTTTCTACAAATTTAGAATGACTTTTGAAAGTACATGTACTGTATCAAAAAGTTTTAAACTATCATTGCTTAATGTCTCAATTTTGTGTGAATTCTTTCCTTTGTGATTAAGCCGCGTTTACACTATGTTCCTGGCGACCACGGCAACCATGTTTCAGGCCACCGTGGACAAAACGGGATGGATGTGAGACCACGTGGGAGGACGGGCTGGGCAAATGTGACAGTCCGTGTTGCCGTGGATGCCGGACCAGATTTTTTAACCGTCAAAAAATTTGCCACGGTAGTCACGGTGAGGATGAGAAACCTAGTAGGCCGTAGGAAATTGAGGGGAACGCAATAAAACTCGACAATACGTTATAGGCCGTAACAGCACTTGGAGGTGATCCGTAGCGGGTCTTTCCGCGTGGTCTCACGTCCATCCCGTTTTGTCCACGGTGGCCTGAAACGTGGTTGCCGTGGCCGCTGGGAACATAGTGAAAAGGCGCCTTTACTGAACGTTATCCATTTATATTCAACTGCAGCCTGCATTTATTAGATTCCCCAATTTCCCTTAGTTTCCACAAAGGGGTTATGAACTAGATTCCTGGGGATATTTGCAGTTAATACATGTGCATCATTCATATTTTCACTCACACTAAAAATAAACACAACAGACACTCCATTTCATTTCACTTCTGTTTTATTGCTATTTGTAGCATATTCTTTGTACATTTACTTTCTTTATAAATAATTCATTTTGTATTAAAATGAAAACAAGAAAAATCTCTGTACATTATTCGTCCAATGTCTTTGTTATTACTGTAGTTTGATTTATGCTTGATTATTTGTTCACAGCTCATAATTATTAGTCGATGCAAAAGAATACACACACACATCAATACAAAAACAATATAATACATCACTATAATTAAAGTTCATACATAATTTGCCTTTAACACTTGTGTTTTGACCAGATTAAATCAAGTTTTCTACCGGTATCACATTATTGTTGATATATTGCTTATTGATTATATTAGATCATCAGTCATAACTTGTTGGAGAGGGGAGAGGGGCATTTTTCTCCACCGATCTGAAAATGAAGATGTGATAATGGTTTCAACATTAAAGGTAAATGACATGATTGGGGTAGTCCTCAACTTGGGGTAAAAACTATTCCAGAATCAAGTAAACTACGCAGGGATTATACTGTGAAACGTTTGTAGTCAAAAGTTGTCTCATTTTAAAATAATGTCAATCAGTATGCCTTGTAACAGACAAATTTGTACTGTAGCCTTCTATGGGGATTAAATCTATCCTGCCCCGATAAAATTAAAGTGCTGGCCTGTTCATGCTTGATTCTCCTTAAGTAAACAAACTCGAGACAAATCCTTCCAGCCAGGAGATCCACTCCAGTTGGTGTACATTTGGTTTATCTTTCAGCCAGTTTGGTTTCAAAGGCATTTTTATTTCTCCCAATCATGTCACTGAGCTTTAAATGTATTTGATCAAGGAGGTTTGAGAGCTGGAGTCCCAGCTTGCAATAATAAATTCAAACACCTGTTGGGTTTGTAAGGATGTACAAATGAATTCTTCAGGTGCTTAAGTGTCATTGATGTTTGATGTTCAATTCTGCCAACTTCATGGGATTAACTGAAAATGAGTTTTCATATTTGATAAGATATCAGGGATACTTCACTTGTTTCTCAAGTAACTAAATTGTTTCTTTTTTCTTATGAGTAAGAATGAAAAGTGAAAACAAATACTGTCAGAATATTGTTGTGCAAGCTTGAAAATGACATGATTGTGGGCTGTCCTCAACTTAAGCTGAAACTATTCTAAAATCAAGTAAACTATACAAAGATTCTGCTGTGAAAATCTTGTAGTCAAACGTTGGCTCATTCTAAAATAACTAATGTCAATATACCTTGTGGCAGGCAAACGTATTGTGTAGCTCTCTATGGCTTGTTATATCTATCTGGGCACGATAGAATTACAACAGGAGTATATTCATGCTTGATTCTTTTTAATTAAACAAATTACAGAGAAATCCTTCCAGCTGAGAGATCCACACCAGCTGGTGTATAGTTGGTATATACTTCAACTCATTTGGTTCCACTTCTTGAGGCATTTTCAAGTGTTCCCAATCATGTCACTAACCTTTAAAGGTTAGTGACAATCATGTCATTTACCTTTAAATCAACGTTGCACTTTGTCAAAAAACAGGTAGGAAACCATACCCTTCTAATAATCCAATTTTATCACTCTTCTGATCAAATTTGAGATATCTATGATCTTCAAATATAGTACTCTTTGATAAACTATGTCAAAATAGTGCCTACTTGAGTAATTTTCATCTATATTTCATTAATTTTTGCCTATTATCTTTTTGCACGGTCGGAATGTCTGAAGATCATTTTTTTTTGTTATAGAGTTCAGTGGAAAGTAATTATCTTTATTAAAACCTTTCTTCCATTGAAAGTGACTCATTCTTATGCGGTCAAACAGAATGCTATAATCTGCCCACCTGCAAGACAGATCTAGTTAAGCGATTACGCAAAATATTTTTTATTGGTAGCCTAGATCATCGTTCAAAGAGAGTTTAAAGATAGAGTTTAGGATTTGCATGCTAAAATATGGCATAATGAATGAAATCAGCTGAAATCATTCACAATGTGAAGATTAGTATAAATAAACACCACAGTGGATCTTTGGGTAGAATACATAGTTTTGGTAAAAATCTGGACATTTAAACTTCAAAATTTGCAAAGTGACATGCCTGTGCACAGGTCATTCCGTTCGTTCCAAATGTGTCCGATCAGCCGTTAGCTGAAGGTCACGCAGAGTTCAGCTTGACTATGCATATTAGCGCACGTAGCTAACCACTGTACAGCTGGTCATGCCAACATACACATAACCGTGTTCTGCAATTTGCGCAAAATTTAAACTCACTGAAAGAACAAAGATATCGTTATTAGTTTTCCTCATAAAACAACAAATTCATGACGTACTGATCTCAAATTTTCAACACACCATTTGTAAGTACTGAACTACGGTTTGGTATTAATAATGAAGGGAAGTGATCAACTTGCAAATCCTGAAATCAATCTTTAATAGCTGCTACTCTAGCTCTCAATCCACCTTTATTTGATACTATGGAGCTTAAGATTGGTTATTGTTGCTGTAAAAAAAAAACAATTCGCATGTAAAATTCATTGGCATTTCCTGATCAGTCAAGTATTGCATTTACAAAATCTATTACAATAAGACACACAATATCACATAGAAAACGGGAAAAACAAATTAATCTTATAATTTATATTTACAATTATAAACTATGGCAAGAATAAAACTTGATTATAAATTAAAGATACTGACTACCAATTATTATCTTTCAAATCTCTACATTTCCATGCATTCATGATGGCTTTTCATACCAAAAATACAAACTGCGCAATGTAAAAATAATTTTTACATCCGTCAAATGACTCTAAGTATTACAAAACAAAGTAAATAAGTGTTTACAAAATGCATGAACACATTTATGCATATTTTTGCATATTTAGGAGATATTTCAGCCATTGACAAACATACAAAATATATAAATACTTATAAAACAAGAAAGGAGAAGGAATTATTGAAGGGCAACTAGCGACATAAAAAACTGTACACATCACAAAATGCTATCTTTCCCGACACTATGCACTCATTACCTTGTACCACATCTTCAACTCAATTCATAAATAAGGTGACATAAATTTCTGAAGTAGTTTTCTTGAAAATTCCTGTATTATTTTCCACCAAAAACCTTGCAATAAATTTTATTCATAATTGATTTATATTTCTACTTTAATACACTTTGCATGTCATCTTTCTCTTTGGCACCATATCAGGTCTGTATCTTAATTTTTTTTTTTTTTGATCATTTCATCATGAATTTTGTTTCAATTCACACTAACATTAATTTCATGGAAACACCATAAATATTGAAATGTAGAAAAACATTCTATAACCACAAGTTGATCCTTTGTCTTTATATGTGGCTCTGACATGATAACAAATGATTTCGCTACTTGTTTTGGTTCTATTTTCATGAGATTTTGAATATATATGTATATTGCATTGTGGCATTGTGACATCTTTACTCAGATTTAAACATTAATTTAAAAGCTTCCTTACTGAACTAATTTGATGTTCATCTTGGTATTATCAACCAAATAATTAGATCAAATGCTTGATCTTTTTATTTATTTCTTAATGACTCAGGAAAAAGATTAACTTGAACCAGAAAGCTACAGATATCCAGGGAACGTTTCATGAAGAGTTTTGTCAGTGAGTTTCACTGACAAATTTGCTCTCAGCTGATCAGATGCAAGGATGTTTGTAGCTTATAACAGTTGTCTGTGAAAACCACCAACAGAACTCTTTCAAGAAATGCTCCCCAGTCTGAGACATTACCAACCAGGCTATAATGGGTAACAGCAATACCACACTTTACTGGATACAAATATCTTAGAGCCAGTCCTTCCTTCTAATCTCAGTAATATTTCATAAACCCCCAATATTTTAATAAGTCATTGAAAATAAGTAAAAAGATTAAAAATTTGATCACATTATTATCATTTCATTATACCCAAATGAACACAAAACCTGCTCTGCAAACTTTTCTCTGCAAACCTTTTATTCATTGTCAAATGTTTGTTTGTTGGACTAAATGCACAAATCTGCATCAACTATAAATACAAAAAATGAATTGTGTACAATAAATAACTATAAATAATGTTATCATAAATATTATTACTAAATTTTATTATTTGCTTCAATTCATATCAATCATTATTGTATGCAATTAAAAGATTGCCATTACCCTAACATTGTGTGTAACTAAAACAGTACGATACCATTATCCTAACAATGAAATCTGTATGCAGCTGAAATACGTAAAGAAAGTCACGATAAAATGTGTGATAGCTCATGTACTATTTGAATTGATTAACTGGATTGTAATTTATGCACTGCTAAATGTATTACACTCTGCAAGCACCAATTTCATGTGAGGGTGCATTATGCCAACATATATTGCTAGAAATACACATACTGATTGGCCATTCAGGGGGGGCATTCAAGGTTTTTTTTAATGCAATCTCTGTACAGTACAAATTATGTGCATTGATTAACTGGGGATTGCAGCTCCTGATTTAGTGCATGAAATCATTGTTGGATCAATTGTCGCCGTAGCAAATGTCGGACATTCTGAGTGACTGCAGGAATTCTGAAGCAGTGAGATCACAGGTTTCAAGACTGAGGCCGCCACAAAACTCAATAGTTTCATAGAATTTGTACAGGTGACTCGGACTGAGGAGGGGGAAAGGTTTTACATTGCCTATATGTACAAGGTGATGTAGGAGGGACAGGAGGCATGACAGAAAAAGGATAAAGCACAACTGCAATTGTATTTTTACTACAATTGTATTTTTACTGCAATTGTATTTTTACTGAAGTTGTATTTTCATTGCAATTGTATTTTTACTGCAATTGTATTTTTACTGCAATTGTATTTTACTGCAATTCTATTTTTACTGCAATTGTATTTTTACTGCAATTCTATTTTTATTTCAATTGTATTTTTATGACAATTGTATTTTTATAATCATACCTGTACTTGATGATCTGTGATATTGTATATTATTTTCATTGTAATTCATGCTTATTATTGTGAAAGATTGCCATGCATGAAGTTTGAATAAACCATGAATAAATACACACATCAACATTTACACCCCCGGGGGGGGCACTTAGTATAATTGTGTGATACGTATGTGCTGCGGTAGAGACCCCCATTTTCAGCCCAAATTTCCGTTCCAGAGCATCTCAATTTTAGAAGTCACAGAAAAAATTTGATTTTTCCAGTTCCAGAGACCCCCAAATTTGCCGTTTTGCTCCTAATTTTGCGCTCGGCCGCGCCGCTTTGCGGCGCGGCCGAGCCAGAGCATTGCCTATTCAGCACGGCGCGCCAGAACTTTGCCGCGATGCAGTTCCAGAGCACAGCATTTTGAGGTTTTCTGAAGCCTTAGTTCCAGTTCCAGAGACCCTCATTTTTCGCTCAAGCCCGTTCCAGAGCCCCCGATTTTTGATTTCGGTGCGGCACATATGTATCACTTTGTAAGTCGAGTGACCCCCCCCCCCCCCCCCCCCGACGATTTACACAAAGAGTCAAAGAAACAGAAACAGAAAGAGAAGACAGGGAGGTGTTACATCGCCTACACGAGCAGGGTGTCACATCAGGCAATGGAGGTGGTATGAGGGGTACTGTATGTGCGTCAGGAGTCACTCATTATAGGCCATCAGAAATTGGACTCCAGGCCAGTCTCGGATACAAACATCACTGTTCTGCAGGAATATATTAATCCAAGGTGCATTATCCTCGTTGCCATTGTTTACTTTATGACTCCAAATACGATGTTAACACAGAATGTCCCACATTTGCTCCGGCGACAATTGATGCGACAATTATTTTATACATTAACCCTGACCTCAACCCTAACCTTAACCCAAACCCTAAACCTAACCCTATTCTGAACTGGACACCCAATGGCAACAGTAACCCTAACTCTTTGTCTTCTGAGATATTGTCACCGGAGCAATTGTTGCCGAAGCAAATATTGGATCGTCAACAAGAGCACCAATGGTTTGTGGGGGGAGGGGGTGGGGGTGGGGTGGGGCAGAGGGTCATGCATTAAATGCTGCCCCCGTTGTTGTCGTACGTCACACTTTGACTTGGGAACTGATGGCTGATTCGACTGCAGAAAATCTGAAGGAATATAATATGCTATAGTGTCTTATTCTCCTTGTCGCTAACCTTCTTGGAGTTACATTCTATGTCTCCATGGAGGATGTCAACATAATGGTCATGGGGGTAGGGTTAGCTGGGGGTGGGGGTGGGGGTGGGGTCAACATTAAATGCTGCCCTGTCGCTGTTGTACGTCCCACAGGAACTTTGGAGCTGTTACCTGAGGAAGGACTGCTGAAACCACGCAAGAATACAATATGCAAAGGTGAACTATCTTGCAGTTATTATGACTCCATGACTCCATGGCTCCATGACTCCACTAAGACTCCATGGTACTGTCACATCAGCATGGGGGTGGGAGTGTAAAGAATTAAATACTGCTCCCATTGTTGTCGTACATCCCACTAGCTGACGGCTGAGGAAGGACTGCAGAAATGATGCAAATATATAATAAGCAAAAGTGCCTTATCCTGGTTGCCGCTAAGTCTCTTGAATTTATCAGGACTCCACGACTCCATGACTCTGATTATGTCTCCATGGTAATGTCACCCCATCGGGGTAGGGGTTGGGGGTGGGATGGAGGGGGTCAACATTAAATACTGCCCCCATTGCTGTCGTACGTCCCACTAGGACTCTGGAGTTGATGGCTGAGGGAGGATGGGAGATCATGTCCGTTGTGATGACTGGCTCTGACCAGTAGGCCGTCAGGATGACCGTTGGGAACGTCCACTGATGACAGATAGCTGGAGAGGATTCAACAGAGGAGAGAATGAATTAAAGGTTGTTAAGTTTACACTGTGTTATCACACAGAAAGCTCAATAGTGTCACTCATTTTTAAAATTTCTGGATTATTCAAACAAGATAAGGAATATGATTGTTAAAGGTAAATGACATGATTGGGAGTAGTCCTCAACTTGTGCTGAAACTACTCTAGAATCAAGTAAACTATGCAAGGATTCTCCTGGGAAAATCTTGGAGTCAAACGTTGAGTCATTCTAAAATAAACAATGTCAATATCACTCGTAGTACGGAAACCTGCTGTGTGGCTCTCTATGGGGCTTATTTTTATTGTCCCCGGATAAAATTAAGATACTCCTATGTTTATGCTTGATTCTCCTTAAGTAAACAAATTACAGACAAATCCTCCCAGGTGGGAGATCCACTCCTGCTAGTGCATAGTTGGTATATACTTCAACTCATTTGGTTCTTGAGGCATTTTCAAGTGTTCCCAATCATGTCACTAACCTTTAATGTAATGATACAAACATTTTGCCATGCTTGGTGATTAATATCAAACATAAATTAATTTGAGTGAAGTTGAATTCATATTTGAGTAAATAAATCCCCCGTTAACTTTTACAGAATTAGGATTTGTTTAACAATAGCCAGGCATAAATTTTACAAGATTGATTAACATGAAACCCAAATCAGTTGTCTAGCCATGTATCAACAGTATAAAAATGCTTCTTTGCGAGACAAATGATTTCCAGATTGCTCTTTCAATAGGTAGTCCTGTCAAAGTAAAGGAGTCCTAACTGTACAAATCTTCATTATTTGAGATCAAAATCAGATTTCTTACCGGAACTTCCCCTCAAAATCCAAACTGGTGTATGTACTAATCATGATGCAAACCTATCTATGTAGTCTATAACCTGACGAGAATTCCCTTTGATAGTCAATTTCCTAGTTATTATTGCCATGTTACTGCTGCATTGTTTGATTATTGAAAAGGGTCTGATAGACTGAGGGTCCTTAGGACTGTGGGTCCTTGGGACCAAGGATCCAATAGACCAAGGGTCCAATAGACAGAGGGTCTGACAGACCGATTATCACATGGGTCCAATAGAACAATAATCAAAAAGGGTCTGTTAGACCAGTTAACAAAACAGGACCATAGACAATCAGTCTATGGGATCCTTTTCGATAATCGGTATATGGACCCTCGGTCTATCCGACCCTTTCAGAAAATCTGTTTACCAGACCCTTATCAATAATTGGTCTATCAGACTCTTAACATTAATGGGAAACCAGTCTATCAGACCCTCGGTCTATAGGGCTCTCTTCCCCCCCCCCCTCCCACCCCCGTTGTTTTGGCATTAGTTACCTGAGTGAGGTCCCCATCCCACTATTGGGGGATGTCTTGGTCAGACTGTACCCCAGAGAGCTGCCTGAAGGCTTGGATTTTGTCCCCAACCCAACATCATTGATTTGAAGCAGTAAACCAGTGTAACTTGACAAGAATTAAAGCGTGTATCGATACAAAATTGTGCAAGTGAATGCGCTCTCTTTGGCAATTAGAATAATGTTGTGACATGATACTTACATCACTGTCAATGGCATAGTCTTAGCTTTGAAATGCTGTTTGTTCTGTTCAATTTGCTTGTTTTAATCTCGAGAAATGTTCTGTTAACATGGAAAGGGTAAAATCACAATAGTTCCTTTTTAGTAAAGTCAGTGATAGCATCAGGTCCTCCTCCACAGCAAAAGTGGCACAATTGTGATTTTACCCTTTCGTAGTTAGCTAAACATACCTTGAGATTAAAACAAGCAAATTGAACAGAACAAATGACATTTGAAAGCTAAGACTACACACTTGACGTTGATGTAAGCATCACATCACAAAAGTACTTCCTAATTGCCAAAGAGGGCACTTTTTGCTTGCACATTCATTATTTTAGACAAGCTGTACATTTGTTTTGGCGTTACTTACCTGAGCGATGTGCCCATCCCACTGCTAGGAGATGTCTTGGTCAGACTGTACCCCAGTGAGCTGCCAGGAGGTTGTGACATCAGACCCAGGTTAGTGGTGCTACTAGATGGGGTACCAATTGTCTTGTTGATTTCCTGTGGAGGGTTTGACGAACACAACAAAAATTACAATTACAATTACAAATGTACGCTTATGTGCAGCGCTTGTATCCCACCAACCATGAATTCTCCTATTGGTATCTTCTTCCACCAATAGTACACCTCTATGCAAATTTGGAGAAAATCTATTCAATAATGTAAGTTGTATATCATAAACATCATGCAAGTCATCGCAAACTTCACCTGTACAAACCACATGGAAAGTTTGTGTTTTGGGGTGGCCTTGAACTTGTGGACTTGACTACAACATTACTGCATACCTATTTTTCTTATAGGTGCCACTTCCCATATACATTTACTTTACTCGACATTGTTTTTTTGTACATCTTCAGCTGAATAAAGTTACATGGAAATATTTCACCTTTACACATACATATTCAATAGATGATAAATACTTCAAAACTGAAACCAATACACAGACCATGGATATCAGATGATGCACAAATTACAATAGCCCCAAATAAGTGGCACTATATCTATTGTTCCCTTGATACGCAGAAGGTGCCCGTGTTTATGATAATACTTCTGATAAGGTGTCTCAAATACTGGCAGTGACTGGCAGGTACATGATATAGACAGTAGACAGATCCAGAAAAGTGATGGCTTAAAACTGAGGTCTGCTTTCTACAGACTTCTGTATTGTTATTTGCAGTACATCTCTTGCGTCTTTAGGTAAAAGAGCAAACCCTTCATGACCTCATCTACTTTGTGTTAGTTACATGCTTCTTTGTTTTATGTTTAATGCAACAAATAGAAGGTTCACATATACCACTAACCTCTTTCTGTTTCTCCAGTCGGTATTCCCGGACCAGTTTTTCCAGTGCCATCCTTTGTTTGGACAGCGTGTCGATGCGGTCCTGCAGCATGGCATTCTCCCGTTCCAAGAACTTGACCCTGTAGTCCTGGGTCGAGATGTCGCGACCCTGGTCTCGTGTAAATTCTTCTAGCTCTGCCATCCTGTAGTGAAGAGACAGCAGCAATAATTGATATCATCATCATCATCATCATTATCATCACCACATTATTGTCACTATCAGCACTACAAACATGCTCATGATTATAATGATAATCATTATTATATTCCACATACTAAGAATCTTGCTATAGGATAGGTCAAGAGTTGGTCACGTGATAAAGCGTAGTTTTCCCCATCAGATCACTCGAGAAGAAAAGTTAGTTACACACGGTAGATAGAACATTGATAGTCCGAGTGTAATGCACTTTTATTTCGCGTGTACTCAAATATTGATAATTGACGCGTTACGACCGTGTGTACTGAAGAGATCAGCGTAACACAAAAGTACTAACACCATCGTGTTGGTGCGTATTTCGTGAGCGCAATACTAACATGCATGTATGCTAACGCGCACACGCGTGCATCGAACATATGTCCCTAGTGGTGCACGTGCACCCAGAAGTTGGTCGGGCGCATATTGCATATTCAGGCCAAAAATAATGTCTTCTTCAGAGAAATATACATTTTGTTGTTTCTTTAGTTAAATAGCTATGAGACAATCTATCACTTCCTCAGCAATCTGAATGTATACGCTATCTTTCCTCAGCTTCGCTTGGGAAAGAAAGCTACATCCAGATTGCCTTGGGAGTGATAGATCGTCCCATCACCTTCAACAACGGTAATTATTTGCTTATTACTTTGCTACTATCATATCCCCCTCCTGATTATTACAAACCATCATCATTATCCTCATCATGCTAAAAATTCTCATTATCATCATCATCATTATCCTCATCATGCTAAAAATTCTCATTATCATCATCATCTTGATCAACATCGTCAACATCATTATCAGTTGTTATCAGTATTACCATCACCTCATTAACATCACTTAGGAAAGATAAAGTTAAAAGTCCATCTCCATCTCTGGTCTGCAATTTTTATACTTCCAGGACTCTGAGCTTTTGTTATAATTATCAATCTCAGTTACAGGTATGTTAGATGACAAGAGTGCCTAAAATGCTGAGATGGCAAAACCCTGAGTCTCAAAATTTTGTTACATTTAGGAGAGCCAAAAAGCATTGCTGCCTATACATAGTTACAAATGAGAAAGCGATTTCTTTACCCAGTGACAGTGGCTCTTTTTTTTTTCTCAGAACAATATGCACATCCTAGCTACAAGAATAGAAATCCTATTTCCACCAAAAACTGAGATACCATGATCTGTATTCTCCCAAAAATTCTTTAGCATTACCCAGGAATTATACCAGCAACCTCTCAAGTTAAATATAAAACTTAATTTAATGTGATTCCAAGGTGGATGTTTGTTATTCCGAACACACAAATTTCTATACATCTATACCCGACGGCCTGTTAATGCAAATACAAGGGTTTGTCTAAATCACATAGTATTTGATTCTTCTGAAAAACGAACTGTCTTAAAAACAAATTTCTGGAATAATTCACAAACTTTCCAAATAATGACACGTAACCAATTTCACACTCACTTTGCGAGTAGCTCTCTATGTTCAGCCAGCAATTCCTGATGTTTGTTGTCAACGTTTAACTTAACGTCACTGGTTTTCTGTAAATCTGCTTTAGCGGCATTGAGCTCCTCTTGCAGCTTCATCAAGCTGTCTCCTAGCATCCCTTTATGTTTGTTAAATATCTCCCTGAAAGTGGGATCAGCAGAGAAAACAGTGACAGAGGAAACTACAAAGAAAGATGCATGCTTCCACGATGAACTCAGGATATGATAGTATCGTAGAGTTGTTTTGTATGGTCTTTCTTCAAAATAAAGATAGGGATATACACACATGCATGACATAAAGTAGGACCATGTCCATAGTTTTATACAAAACAAATGACAAGTCAAATAATTGGTTAAAACAAAGTTATGATATACATATACTAAGTAAATGGATGAATTATTTGTTTAAATGGTGGAACTTTGTTCAATGTTAGGTGAAAAGTAAATGTGTTATCAATAAGGATACGTATGCTCAAATCAGCCAGTCCGTGTAAATGTCACGAGTCACACATGCTTTATGTCACATAGGTCATAAGCCAGGGTATAGATCAAAACTGAGAAAATAATTGAAGCTGATTGCTTTACTTGATCACGTAAAGCAATCACCCTGACTTGTGACTCTTGACATACAGCATGCATGACTCGTGTGACACTTACACGGAATGGCTGAAATGTCATCTGTTATTTTAAAGATTGATAGATACTAATTCTTTAGTCTATGGCATATTTACAATAAACACAATAAAACACTCTATATATTGTACCACAAATGGAATTACCATAAAAAAGTTGTAACCAAGGACTAGTAGCACTTGTAACAATTTAACATAAAATGTATATGAATTAAATATTTGCACACTGGGTAGTTTGATCAAATATGCAATTAAATAGTTAATATTTTTTTAAAGAAGAGATTGTTCATATTAGTGTTCAGAGGAGCAAACATTTAAACATTATGCTTTCATCTAGTTAATCTAGTCCTGGACCTACCTAGCTTGTTGCATCTTGGTCTTGGTGTTCAGTTTGTGGTCCTGGTACTTGCGGAGCTGGGCGTCCAGCTGGCCTGAGACCCGCAGTAGTTCCTGTCGCAGACTGTCGTTCTCTCCCTGCAGGGTACCCACCTGCTGCAGCAGGGAGGTACGGCTCTGTTCTGACATGTTGTGCTGATGGGAAACAAAATATGGAATGATTTAAGAGTTAAATTTAATTAATTTAATTTTAGTTACACAGGGGAGGGGAAGAATTCAAATCTGATATCTGGCCTTAATTATCATCAACATCATCATCACCATCATCTTCATTATTTTTCATCACCATCAAAGTTATCATAATCATCATTATCCTCCTCATCATCATCACCTTCATCACCCTCCTCGTCATCATCTTAATTAACATTGCCATTGTTATTTTCATCAGCAACAGTATCAGCAGCAGCATCATTATCATCCTCCTCCTCTATCTCATTATCCTCCTCCACCTCATACTCCAGTCCTCCTCCTCCTCCTCTTCCACTTCCACCTCCTCCTCCTCCTCCTCCTCCTCCTCCTCCTCCTCCTCATCATCATCATCATCATCATCATCATCATCATCATCATCATCATCATCATCATCACCATCATGATCTCAAATCCGGTTTGCTACTCTCATCCCCCTCCCCCTCCTCCTCCTCACTATCATCACCGTAACCATCATCATTTTCATCCTCACCATCATTACTTTATGATACAGAAACTGCCATTCCACTGTTCTGTGGAGGAGTACAACCACAAGTTCTTGAAATAATCAAATGTAGTCTGTGGGCAACATGAAAAGACCACCACTGGTTTAAACCTACACTAATGGTGGAGATGACATTCAAGATCTATCATCTTGGTGTATACTAGCCATTCCAAAGGATTAATCAAAATATCAATTGACGTTTTAACTAACAACGATTGCATCTTTTGCAATTACTGACACTCACTTTATCACTGACACTTCTAGTAGTATCGTTGGCAACAGGTTTATGTATAATTATTAAACTAAACACATACTGATTTCATAACTTAGCTGATTGTTATACAAGAGAAAAAGAATGCTTGTTTCTGATTCTCACTTTATCATTATAACTCCTGCTGGCATCTTCAGCTACATTCAACTTGGTCTGGATGTTGAGGAGTTGGTCCCTGAGATCGGAGTTCTCTCGTCTCAGTTGGTCCTCCATCATCATCATCACCATAATCATCATTATCACCATTATCATCACCATCATTATCATCACCATCATCATCATCACCACTACCTTCACTATCATCATCATCACCATCACCATCATCATCATCATCATCATCATCACTTTATGATACAGAAACTGCCTTGCCACTGTTCTGTGGGGGTTTTCTCTGAAATCATGTACATCCTCTGATACCCTTCTCGCCACCACAACGGTTTAACTGCCTAACATATTAACTCTACTATTTAACTGCCCCCTCTTCCAACCAGGTCTTTTACTGCCGGGGTCAACTTTGCCACCCCCCCTCCCAGCCGAAGATCTCGCCCCGCCAATCCGCGATCCTGCCCCCGCCGACAAATATGCATCGCGCCTATAAGACCCCGGACTACACACGACATGTAATCACGTGAAATATTGCCAAAAATTATATTTCTATGTTTAAGTACATAATATCTATGCACATATGTATAAATTTGTTTTCGCCTATAATCACCGTATTCACAGCTAGGCAACATGCTAATTTGTGAAAATATCATTTTACATGTCTAACATACTACAAAAACATATTGCGCCAAACCTTGGAATAATTTCTTAGATTGTCATTGTTTATGATTTCTTATGTATACTTTCGTTTTTCGGATTCTTTGTTTCCTATGTCTTTTTTTGATGAATTGTTGGGACACTTTTGCAATCGTAAACAGCATAAAATTAACTTCATTCAACCCCCTAAAGCAAATAACATACAATTATGTATTTCTGTGCTGAAAACATTCACTTCATGATTTGTACACGAAATCACTTTTTGAGCAAATTCTGGGTTACATACGATGTATACAAAGTTCGGCAGGCGCGTAACGGTACGTCCAATTTTCGCGAAAATGGTCTCAAAAGATGCGCAAGACTTGAAAGTAAAAAGTCGGCGAGCGACGGGGTGAAAAAATTTTGCACGACGGCATGGTCGCGAAATTCGTCGAGGGGGGGGTCAAATTGACCCCCCCCCAGTTAATATAGGGTTAAAGTAGAAACATATATTGATTTCATAACTTAGCTGATAGTTACACAAGAGAAAAAGAATGCTTGTTTCTGATTCTCACTTTATCATTATAACTCCTGCTGGTATCTTCAGCTACGTTCAACTTGGTCTGGATATTGAGGAGTTGGTCTCTTAGTTCGGAGTTCTCTCGTCTCAGCTGGTCCTCCATCTCCCTGCCTGCCTTGCTCTGAAGTCTAAGGTCCTCTATCTGTTGCTGCATCACTGACCTACACACAGGATAGCAAAGTTACAGGCAAATTTAATAATGTTTCAAGTTTAAAGATAGGGTTAAGGATTTGAATGCCAGAAAACAGCAGAATAAATGAAATCAGCTCAAATTGTTCACAATGTGAGGATTTGTATAAATAAACACCTGTCATAGAACCTTTGGGTAAAATACATAGTTTTGGTTAAAATATGGATGGTTAAACTTCAAAATTTGCAAATTGACGGGCACGTTCCATTAGTTCCAAAATTGTCTAATTGGCTGCTAGCCGAAGGTCACGCAGAATTCACCGCTTGACCATATCAATGTACGTAGTCACACACTGACTGCTGCACTGTGTGAAAGTACACATAATCGTATTATGCAATTTGAGCAAAATTTCAACTCACGGAAAGAACAATGTTCTGGTAGCATATTGTTATTAGTTTTTCTCATAAAACAAGTTCATGACGTATGGATCTCCAACTTTCAACACACCTTTTGTAAACACTTAACACTTTGGGTGCTATCGGCCCACTGGCTCACCCACGTGTAACCTCAATGAGGTACTATCAGCCCACCAGTTTGCCGAGAAGATAATCAGTTTCATCAGACATCATTGAAGCTCCAACCAATGATATTTATCGCAAAATGAAGACACACTGAAACAACTAAATGAGTTGAAATGTTTTGTCTCAATGACATTTGGATTTTTACAGAAAATCATACTTTATTGAAAGGTCACACACATAAGTCCAAAACAATACAGTTCATGGTTAACACATACGGATGTCAGAGATCAAAGTTTGATAATTTTTAAATTGGTGCTTCCACAATGTAAAATAGCGTATCTAAACGCAATTGTTTTAGAGTTTTGGTAAATGGTGAAAAAAGGGACATATTGTTGAATTATGTTTTTTGAATACTGCTTTATTATCTGTAAATGCCCTGAAATGCTTTCAATTTTCAGAACTTGATAAAACATAAAAATATCAGGTATCAGCAACATTTACGCCAATGCATGTTCAAAATTCGTCAGATAATGCTTATATTACTTTTTTGGAAAACATTTACTTCATTCACATTTACCCACTTTGTCTCGAACGTTGACTGATGTATTTTCCCAATAGTTAGGCTTCCCTTCAGATAAATTGGCTATTCCCCTTCAAGTCATTTATTTATCACCATTATTTGTTAAAACCAGGGCTTCTCAATTATTTTTGTTGAAGCCCAATTTGATATTGAGAATTTATAATGTGCCACTATCTAAACACGCAAAGCGAGCGGAGCGAGCGAAGGGGTGGAGAAGGTGGAGCCCTGAAGCTTTTAGATATGAGGCATTTTAAGTGGCCAGAAGGGCTCGAATTAATGTAAATTACCAAAATACAAATTCAAACAAATTACACAATTTAGAATTTTTATCACAACAACTTCCATGCGCCACTTCGGAAGGCCCGATGTGCCAAAAGTGGCATGTGCGCCGCTAATCGAGAACCCCTGGTTTAAACAAACACCTGTAACAAGGATCTGTATACGCTGAATATTTCGCGGTGGTTTTATTTTCGTGAATTTCGCAACTTACTGAACGCAAAAATTTTCACTTCCTGTCATTTCTGTACAAAGTGAATGCAAATACACTAAACTCTCGAAAATATACCCTCGCGAATTTGCCGTTTTGAAGCAAAATCGCGAAAATATATGGACGCGAAATATATTGCGTATACAGTAATTCTTTAACAAGTCCATGTTTGACATACTTTTGTAATTTGTCATCATGCACTTGTCCCTTCAGTCTGACGATCTCATCTTTCCTGTCCTGAAGGTCAACCTTGAGGGCACCATACTCCTTTAACTGGGCTTCCGTGGCTTGCAGTCGCAGCGAGGTTTGGTCCAGTTCAGTCTGCAGCTCTGGGATCTGTAAAATGCATGTTACGACATTAACAATAATTATTTCAGATCTGAATCGTATTTTCTGTTCAAGTCATAATTTAATTTATAATGATCACAGTTTAGCAAATTTGAGCCACACAATCTGACATGCTGTAAGTCTCTCTAAGAAAGTCTAAAAATATATCATGTTTCCCACAATGCTTTGCAATATTCTGTGAATTTGATCCCTCTAATGATGGGTCGGTATTATCATGAGTACCAAGAATTGATATAGGCCATGGAATTTAATTTATCTACTTGTTCATGCAAAGCGACATCCATGAAACTATGCAAAAAGATTGCATAATTAATGATGGTTATTGTACGGGCTAGCTCACTTCAAGTCATATGCTCCCCAAAACCCTTTGAATGTTTTCCCTGACTACATATGAGGTGTGGCAAAAAAGAAACGAGACTGTAACAGCCACGCCCATGACGCAATGCCAATCGACCCACAGCCCATGTCACTGTGTTGCCCAACATCTCATCAACATTCTGCTATAATATAGTTCACCTATCTCACTCCATGCCCCTTCCTCAGGCTGAGTGGCATCCTGGGGAAGTCACTTGCCAACTGGAGTGGTACCCATGCATGTACAAAAAAAATCAAATAAGGGTTGAATTTTGGATCTACAGCAACGTCAACATTTTTCAGAAAAAGGGGTACTTTATCAGTTTGGTCTTCAACATTTTTTTTTTAAAGGGGGGTTTATTTCCAGTCTAATATTCATCCCCTTTAATGTTTTGTGGACGTCTTCTTATTTTGTTCTTGTGCAATTTTGGGTTGTATTTCGACTGTTCTGTGCCACTTACACACCATATAAGACGATGGTTTTCTCTGTTCTACATCATTTTCCATTTGGGTGTGTTTTTCATTGTCTTACACTATTTTCACCATTTTGGGTCACATTTTACATTGTATTATGCAATTTCCCCAATTTACAGTCACTTTTTACATGGTTTTATGACATTTTTGTAATTTAGGGGAAAATTTGGCCCCTAGAACTTGCACACTTAGGATTCAATTTCAAGGTGCTTGGACAAGCATGGGTAACACTCCAGTAGGTGAGTGACCCCCCTGGGAGTGGCATGCCCCTGCTTCGCCTCGTCACGATACTAAAGGTGCCACAAACATGGAGCATGTAATCAATCTGAAGTTCCTGGTTCAGTTTAGGGGGGGCTCAATCGAGTTTTTCGAGCTCATCATGTCGCGGGCGGGATCGTCTCCATAAGACTGCTGGAGAAACTTGACACACCACTTGAGCCCCTGCCCAACTGACCCAGGAACTTCAGATGGATTCTACGCTCCATGCTTATGCCACCCATAGTATAGTGACGAAGTGTAGCAGGGACGTGCCACTCAACAGCTCGAGGAAGGGGCACAGTGTGAATTAGGTGAACAATACTGTATACGCTGAATATTTCGTGGTGGTTTTATTTTCGTGAATTTCGTGACTTAATGAACACCAAAATGTTCCCTTCCTCACATTTCTGTACAAAGTGAATGCAAATACAATAAAATCGCGAATATATACTCTCGCAAATTCCCCGTCTTGAAGCAAACTCGCGAAAATATATGGATGCGAGATATTGGGCAACCCAGTGACATGGCCGGCTGGTCGATAGACATTGTATTTTGGGCTTGGCTGTCACAGTCTCGTTTCTTTTTTGTCACACCTCGCACATGATGGGCATCAGCAGTATTTTGGGGTGGGTCTGATGCTTGCTATTGTAAAAGGGGTAGACACCACAAAGTAAGGTTGAATGATGAAACTGTATGAAATGGGGTGCTTGACATGCACATGCGGGCACTTTGGGAGTGAATGAGTTAGTTGGATGTCAACATTGATTATGCATGCAAAAACGATTTAAGACAATGAATATGTATTTAGTGAAAAACACGACGATATGACTTTATTCAGGTAATGTCAGTAACAACCTTTCTTTCGGCAGCCTGGGCTCTCTGCTGCACCTTGCTAAGGGTCGTTGTCGCAGCAACGGTCTCAGCCTGGTGAAAATCCTTGACGGTCTCTTGATGGCGATACTGATTGGTTAGCTGTGTGAGTGAGTGACATGGATCGACCAATTAGGGGTGGCTTTATAAACGATGTAGCTGATTAGTGTAATTTAGTGATGGATTTGATGTCAGAGAGAGTAATAGGTAACTGTATAGTATTGGTATATGATGAAAAATGAATTTAGTCATTTTTTGTATTTAACGCCTTGAAAATCAAACGTTTTGACATGCTTCGAATCGAGAAATTAACAGAATTATTTTTCTGTTTTCTTTTGGTAGGAGCCCTTGGAATTTTAATGTTTTGAAATGCTCCAAACTGAAAAAATTAATAGAAAATAAAAGTTTTTTTTTTGGGGGGGGGGGGTAAGAGGGAAAGGGGTGAGGGCCCTAACATTTTGCCATAGGTAATGTACATAGTGATATTTGCTGATCATTTAGAAATGACAAGATGGCATTCTAAACAATTTTTGGTAGCTTTGCTGTTGTTTTCTGACGTCTGGCTTGATAATAGCAAACTAAGGAAAGATTGATGAAAAATTTGTCACATCACCCAAAACTATACACTGGCTTTAAATCAAAACAAAAATAAATTTGGGGTAGAGAAACAAGGAAAGGGAGGTTGAGTACTTGTTATGTCAGCATAATTGAAATTATCTGGATTCTGAATATCATTTTTTCCATAATGTACCAACTACCAACAACTCAGCAACGGCTTTAGGGTATTGGGGTAGGGAAATATAACGCCTCTTCACACACAAGTACAACCTGGTTAAATCTCTGTATGGTAAGTAAAATTTCCCAGCACCATTTACGCAAGTCTAGTAAGTATTAGTCACACAAAATAATAGTAAATTATACTTTTCAATGTATATAATTCAAATACACAGTGTCACCATTACCCCGACATTTTTCCCATGGGATAAGGGTTCCAAATAAGTGTTTTTTATTCAGTGAGCATTTTGAAAACATGCATACAATTATAATTTACATACTAAACAGAATAAATTAGTAGAGCAGGACGGCAGACAAAGACAGACAAGGCACATTGTATTAGTCAAATTATACCACGGTCACACTGCCTTTTTCAATCCCTCCATTACAAATAAAATTTGACGTTTCCAAATCTTGTAAAGCCAAAGGTGTTCTGCAATTTTGTCAAAAATACTACTGATGAAAACTGTCATATGAAATAAATTCTTTTATCAGAAAGAAAGTCTGATTACATTGATATAACAAGAAATAATTGCTGACATTCACAAGCTTTCATGACATCGGACAATACTAACTACAAGGTGACCTGGAGTGCAATTTTTCACCATTTGAAAACTGATATAACTTGGAAATAGATTACAATATAGGAAAGCAGTTTTCACCATGAATATACACCACAGGAGAATAATATTGCCAATAGATATATTTTCAAAGGATTCTAGATGTATATTCTCACTATAATTGGTGTACGTTGTCCGTTATTTGGTGAGGAATGGCGACGTAGAACTGATCCTGCCTTTTCCTACACCCACAAAAAAGTGGGCAAAATCAAATTGAAAAATTTACTTACACATTTGTTCAGTTTGCCTAAAGCCTCCTCATATACAATCTAAATTCCACTTTGTAAATTCACCACTTTGTGTTTGGTGTTTTGTCAAAACTGTGTGTGTAACATGCAATTTTTGCCTAAATGCTGCATTTAAAGTTTCAATTTTTGCATATCACTTGCATAATAAGTTTGACTAATAACAAAATGAATATCTGCTCGTTGTTGTACTTTGTATTTGACTCTGATCAACAATGCAGAATTAAAAAGTAAGTCCACATGAAATGATTTAATTATTGTTGTTACTTAATATTGGAGAAAGTCAATATGAAGATAAGATAATGCTGAAAGCACATACACTTATTTTTAAGTAAGTTTATGTTCCCTTGAATTGTTGTGGAAAACATTTCCTTAAAATACTACAGATCTTGCTACCGTAAATGTTTTTTTCATTCACGTTCATACCTGAAGATGTCCTATTTTCCATAATAATCGGTGTTCTGGTTTCTGTTAAGTTTTATCAGTTATTCATACCATGAAAGAATAAAAGCTCACTCTTTTAGAAAAATATCTGGTATCTGCCAAGAAACAAAACACTTCAAATAAATGACCTCAAACATGTTACTTCAAACAGATTTAAAAAGGCAGAAATTCAGAGCAAGACCACACCAAAGAAATTTCTTCATACTTACCCTTGTCAGTTCAGCTTCAATGTCCTGCTTGGCTTTTTCACTGTCCGACAGCTTGTCCATCATCCCTTTCATTTGGCCCCAGAGCTAAAATAAAAAAAAAAAATCATAAAGAATTTGCAGGCTAATGTTACATCTGTCACTGTGCCCAATCATACAGTTAGAATGAACAATCAAAATAATTATTTTTGTCTTTCACCTTTGTACAGGACACAATAAAAATAGTTAGTATGCTTAATTAAGATCTAAAGAAAAATTACCATTTGCAATTCCGCAATAACGAAAGTAAAATGAAAAAAACAATTCATCACAATCATCCCCTCAGAATTAATTCAGCATGTAAAGCGTTAAAAGAATAAGGAGTTATGCCTTCTCGCTCTCTGAAAGCTTGTCATCATGTCTATAATTTGGCCCTACAACTAATACATGCATCACAATCATTACGAGAACTGAAAATTAAGAATATCTGACAATTCAATTATCATTATTATCATTAATTTGTTTTCAGTAGTGTAGACAAGGACTACAAAAACAATGATTTTAATCAATATCACCCTCATGTGTCCAGCCCCATATACTGATACAAACATATCAATAAGTGACCATACCAACAGGTTTTCACCCTTCTTTCCTATTAAGTATGTGGGTTCATTAACAAGCTGAAGTGTTACTGTTACTGTTACCTCCAGCTTTCTGTTTTATTCAAGAGATGGAGAAATAGGGATGAAGCATCTTACCCAAGGACACAACCGCCTTAACATGGACTCGAACCATGCACCTCTGACATGAGAAAGTCTTCTCCACTAAGCCACAACATCTCCCAATTACTAAATTCTTTACATAGAAGCTAAGTTTTTATCATGATAATTTGATGACCATTGTCAATGTTGGGTTTAGGTGAGTGTAAGTTCTCTTTCATTGATGACTGTAATTCCTGACAAAATTTCACCTTTGACAGCTCCTCCTCCAGGATTTTATTCCTTGACTCGATATCATTCCTCCTCCGTGACTCTTCCTGGACCTTTTCCTCTGACCGACTGGTGCCCAGTGACAAACGACCAACCTCCCTCCTCAACTGAGAGATCTCCTTCAAGAATGGAAGAAATAGAGAGAAATTTGTCAACAAAAGTAACAAAAATTGACTTGTCACTTCAATTGAATAAAAATTGCAGCAGCATTTTTTTTATAAATTTGATGAATGAAACAAGAGGTTGGACTGGGACATTGATGTGTGTCTTTTTGTTACTTCTTTTAATTATTCTCATTTTTAGTTTTTATTTCTGAAAGACAACATATCTACTCACCGGGTGCCCGGCAGAATGACGTCTGCACACGGAAAAACGGTTTTATTCCCAGCAGAACGCAGTCTGGAGCTGCCGTTTTTCTGATGTTTACCAAGTAATTGCCAACAGAAATTACAAATTCAAATTTTGCAAAGTAAAAAATAATGTATTCAATAACCAACTCACAAAGTCTCATTCAAATTCATATTTCACTTTAAAGTTATGGTTCATTTTGTTGGTACACATGTTCCAGTGTATGCGCACAGACCGCGTTCTGCAGGGCACCCAAGATAATGTATCATCTCGTTGAAGTCTGAGTTTCAGATATGATTACTGAGTAAGTACATATGTATCTTTTACATTAAATATTACAAACACTTTTAAAGCAATGAAGAGTAGCCTACTACAATTTGCACAAATTAAACTTCTTAATTTTTTTTTGGTATTTATATGTGAATCAGGGTAAATACTGGGAAAGATGGAAAGATAATCTTACACATGGGATAAGTACCAGAAAAATCTGCACATTTAGGCAGAAACAAAAGAAAAGAAAATAGTGATCATAGGAAATCAGACTTTCAATTTTAGAATGCAAAAAAAAACCAAGAGAAAACTGGAAGAAAATGAAAGTTCCATTTGTAGAACATGGAAAAACTTTGTGAGAAAACAAATGAATACAAAACTTTTGATTACAAAGAAAGGAATTCAAGTCAGAAAATAGAAGACTCAGTTCTTTTACCTAGACCAAATGCAAAACAGAAAAATAATAGAACTGTTAATGACCAAAAAAAGACAATTTCAATGCTAGAAAACAAAAGAACTCGGATCTATAACCAAGACCAGGGCTATACCTCATTCTTTTCAATGAGTTGTGTGTTGAGATCCTGGACCCGTTTCTCCTCTCGTTCCAGGGCCAGACCCAAGTTAGTCTTGTCTCTTGCCGCTGTGGTTTTCTCCTCCAGTAGCTCCTGCTTGGCTGTCAGAAGCTCAGTCTCCATTTTTGTCTAAAACAATGATTAAGAACAATTTCATATTCACAGGGCAGTGACATGACTGGGAAAAGTAAAAAATGCCTCAAGAACCAAACTGGTTGAACATATACAAATGGTCATCACAATCATTTTCGACAATTTGAGAGTCTTAAGGGCTCATATCTTCCCATTTGGAAGTTATGAATGGATGATGACTACCATACTAGGTATAATGTAGTGAAAGTTGATTGAACTCAGTTCAATTTCTACCTTTTTTATGTGTTGGCAAGTGTAACAGCGCCATCTCGAGGCCAACTGTGTTATATATTGGCAAATGTAACAGCGCCATCTCGTGGCCAACTAAACCTACAAAAAACCCAAGGCAAGATGTTTGCAGGTTGAGATTGAATCATCTTATTCCAGATTCATCCTGGATTGGTGTTTTATCGAAAGTATAGATTATGGAGGCAAAGAGGTCAGTAAACATTATTGTGTTTAAATATTTGCATGAAAACAAGTTTAAAGTGGTAATAAGTTAGTTATTTTGCCCAGTGAACATGGTGAACATGAGGCACTGTGATATGTGTATCAGTGTATGGTGTAAACAATGCGTAGCATAATGTACTACAGTAGTACGAGTAACTAAAAGGACTGTATGGTCTACTGTATGTAAAGGTAGAATGAATGTAGATGCATCCAGGGTTCCCAGTATTAGGATTGAGAGAGTCAAGTATTTAAATTATATAATATAGGGGCTATTACTGTGATAACTTCACAATACAAGATGTG
>JZLH01S0008215.1:70324-90500 GCA_001188425.1 Eucidaris tribuloides
AATGCTATGCTCTGGAACTGCACCACGGCGAAGTGGCACGCCGTGCTGAAATGGCAATGGCAATGCTCTGGCTCGCGGCCGAGCGAAAAATCAGAAGCGAAACGGCAAATTTGGGGGTCTCTGGAACTGGAAAAATCAAAAATTTTCTGTGATTTCTGAAATTGAGATGCTCTGGAACGGAAATTTGGGCTGAAAATGGGGGTCTCTACCGTGGCATATACGTATCACACAATACTAAGTGCCCCCCCACTAAAGCACTGTATGTTTTATCATGCAAAATTATAGTAGTACTATGGCGAAGGCTGGGGAGGTGGAACGAGGAAGGAATTTTACTTTGATTGGTCGATTAGTATTTCAACTCATTATCATAAATATTAACTGACATGTAATATGCGCTCATTTTGACAGAAGCAAAGACTAGTGTCACCTGTCGGCGACACTACCCGCATGGCGACGTTAGGTTTTACATAGAAAGCTTCGACCTCTCTATCGCGTCGGTGGTCGTTTTTCAGAAATTCAGCAGTTATCAGACGATCTTGACAGGTATTTTACATGTACGCGGGCCTATATACCATAGGTACATGTAAAATACCTGTCAAGATCGTCTGATAACTGCTGAAAAATGACCACGGACGCGATACAGAGGTGAAGCCTTCGGTCTAGGTTTTGCACTGACCTAGATCTATAGCTACGGCTACGCAGCTACAGACACCACCAACTGGCAAGATCCCGTCGGGAAGCTGCAGCGGTAGCGAGCCGCCAGCAGGACGCACGAATCCCACGCGACTTCAGTTCCAGTTAAAGTACATCGTAACCAGCTTAGTTGATTGATCAAACTTTATACTGATGTTTTCTGATCGAGACCTAAACCAGGTTCATGTATAGTCACTAGTAATAGCAATTTTCAAAAGAAATCAAATAATATATTCACCTAAACACACTTTCTACTCTTCTACGGCCAACAAGATATCAGTGATCGATCAGAGCAAATCATCATCAGCGAGTGTGTGTGTACGTGTGCAATCACTCAATTCCGATGATAATGCATGTGCCATGCCATGCCCTTGGCCTTGACCTCGACCGACCCGCGGGTATGCACTGGATCTGGAACACGTTAAGCAATTTTTAAACAAAAACCAATACACCAACACACCCAAACACCTGCAACAAGCCAACAAACAAACACAATAATCTAAAACAAACAACAATGAATAAATAAATAAACATAACACCGAAAATATATGCCGGGTAATCTCATTTGTTGTTTGAAATAATTTTTAAAGAAAGTTCTTGCCGGGCATTTGTGATTATGTGGCTAAAGTAATAAAGTGAAAAAAAAATTCCATGTAAATTTACAGGACAGATTTATCGGTCTAAATAAATGTGAATAAGCCAAAAAAGCCCAGCCTGATTAGGGTTAATTCAATTATTTTATAAAAGCGCTTCTCCTCAGTCCTTCCAGCCTGGATACACTTTATCCAAGTGTAGTGCCTAATGTTTCAATTCATTCTGGTCTTGAGGTATTCTTGACTTCTCCCAGTCATATGAAAATGATTGAGGTAAATATATCCATCGATTTTATACAAAAAGTAGGCCTACAGTTTGAAACTGCTAGAACGTTGGTGGATTGAGTGGCATAGAAATACTTTACAACCAACTATTAAATAGTTGTAGCAGCAGGAATAACAGGAGTAGGACTAGTAGTGTAGTAGTAGTAGTAGTAGTAGTAGTAGTAGTAGTAGTAGTAGTAGTAGTAGTAGTAGTAGTAGTAGTAGCAGTAGTAGTATGGTGGTGGTGGTGGTTGTAATAGTAGTATTGTAGCAAAGTACATTAGTAGTCACAGTAGTAGTAATAGTAATATTAGTAGTAGTTGACTAGTCGTAGTAGTCACAGTAGTAGTAGTAGTAATAGTAGTAGTAGTTGACTAGTCGTAGTAGTCACAGTAGTAGAAGTAGTAATAGTAGTAGTAGTTGACTAGTCGTAGTATTAATAGTAGTATTAGTGTAGTGAAAGTTGATTGAACCCAGTTCAATTTCTACCATGAATTGGCTTCATGTCGTTTATTGCTTGTATGACTCCATGGTAACATCACGCCATAATTCCCGTAGAGACCTTGTCTTTATTTAAACTTACTCAACCGCAGTTACAGTGAAAACTCTGCATTCCAAAATGTCGACGAAGGACGAGGACGAAGGACAACGTACCCGTCAACCAACAGAGAAAGGTGAGCAGTGGCAGGCTGACTTGAGATGTAGAAATTTTAAAGGATGTCTAACCACATGGCGACGGAAGGCAAATAAGCTACGCTCAATTTTGACGGATGAAGAACCTGAAATCTCGACGTTGAAACTCTGCAGAGATAATCTGCAGGATGTCATGGATCGAACGATCGAAGCATACGATCAACTGTCGTCGGGAATGCAATTAGACAGCGAGGAAAGATTGGACGGGGTTGAGGAAGAGCACGCAAATCTGATGAAGGAAACGCACAAGCTCCTCAAACAAGGATCCTCAACTGCGAAATCTTCACTGTCATCAAAGGCTAAGAATGAGAAGTGTCAGAAGTGGGTCAACAATACAACAAATGAACATATCACAGTTCAACGCCCTGAGAATGCATCGCAGGGAGTTCCCGAGAATTCAAGTCACAGCCAAGATGAAGACTTAGCAGGTGGTTTGATCGAACACTCTGAGAATGCATCGCAGGGAGTTCTCGAGAACTCAAGGCGCAGCCGAGACGAAGCCGTAGCAGGTGGGTTGGTCGAGCTGCTCCGTATGAACCGCCTCCCCATACCTGAACCCGGGGTGTTTGGTGCGGACCCACCTGAGTAGCACATCATGGCACGAACTAACCTTTTGCCTCTTATAGAAAGCATCGTGGTATCCCAGCTGGAGAACGATTTTACTTTCTTCTCAAGTATCTTAAAGGAGAGCCGAAAGTGTTAGTACAGGGATATTCCATGCTGGGTGATGATGCTGCGTATGGTGAGGCGATGAAAGTACTGGATGAAAGGTATGGAGACTCGTTTATCATCTCGAATGCTTTCAGGGACAAGCTTGATGCTTGGCCCAAGGTTGGGCCCAAGGATTCCACCGGTCTTCGTAGGCTCGGAGATTTCCTTCGCCAGTGTTGTACAGCGTCTAAATATGTTCACCATCTCCACCACTTGGATGATGAGAGAGAGAACAAGAAGTTGTTGAGTAAACTCCCTGACTGGCTGGTGGTTAGGTGGGGACGTAAAGTTGTGAAGTGGAGACAGGAAGTAGGTTCTTTCCCACCATTCTCTGTGTTCTCGCAGTTCATAACCGATGAAGCACTCATCGCTTGTGACCCCATCACGTCACTACAGTCACCATCCTCAAGGGAGAAGAGACGATCAGAAAAGAGCCAGTCGACTTCTGATGCGAGAGTCTACTTGTCAGGGCGCTCAGAGTCAAAAGCAAACAAACAAGGATGAGAAAGGGAAAGAGACGCCCTCTTGTATGTTTTGTAAAGGACAGCATCTTCTTGGAGATTGTACGTCATTTACATCACAGAATGTCGAAGCCAAAAGGAAGTTTGTTTTTGAACACGGCTTGTGTTTTGGCTGTCTGAGGTCGGGTCATCGGTCGAAGGATTGTAAGAGAAGGAGCAGCTGTTCTTCATGTAAAAAGCGACATCCCACTGCACTGCATGATGATAATTGGTTGGAGAGACAGCAAACTAAGGATGCCGACATGAGAAACGACGTAAAAACGCAGTCATCAAGATCTCACGCTTTGATCAATAAGGATACTCATCGAATGTCTAAGACGTCAATGATTGTACCAGTCTGGCTGTCACATGAATCATCTCCAGGAGAGAGATTAGTGTATGCGATGCTCGACACACAGTCTGATACTAGTTTTATCTTGGACAAGACGAGAGAGTTGATGGGAATTGATGGAGTAAAAGTTAACTTACTTCTCTCTACAATGACGACGAGTGATGAGAGAATTTCGAGTGAGAAGATAAGCGGCCTAAAGGTGAGAGCATTCAATGGTACAAAGCAGATTTGTTTGCCTCCGACTTTCACTCGAAATATCATGCCTGCGAATCGGGATCATATACCCACACCAGAAGTTGCCAAAGCTTACCCTCATCTTCGGCGTATTGAACAACACATGATTCCTCTTCAAGACTGCGAGATCGGGTTACTCATTGGCTATGACTGTGCAAGTGCCCTAGCTCCACGTGCTGTGATTAATTCACCGGACGAGCATGGACCGTTCGGCATGCAGACGGATTTGGGGTGGAGTATAGTAGGCACAGTTGAGTCCAACTTTCGTGTCGATACAGACGAAATAGGTGTCAGTCATCGTGTGATGGTACATGTTGTTCCTGGCGATCTACAGAAGGATGGTCATCCTACTCAGGCAATGTTCTCCCATCAATCCAGAGTGAAGGAAGAAATCACTCCGTGTAGGGTGATTAAGATGATGGAAGCAGACTTTCTCCCAGACGGTCACGAGAAACCCTACTCTCAATATGACAAGAAATTTCTGAAGGTAATGGAAAATGGCATTCACCAAACAGAGGCAGGTTAATATGAAATGCCATTACCATTCAAGACGAGTGATCCGGACCTACCCAACAACCAATTCCAGGCCGATAAAAGACTGCAGAGCCTTCGTAAAAGGTTTACTAGAGATGTTTTGTACTACAAAGAATACACGAAAGTCATGGATGCTCTCATAACAAGTGAATACGCTGAATTCATACCGGATCCTGAAAATTACGAGAAATCGAGATGGTATATTCCCCAGAATGGCGTTGAACAACCCAACAAGCTGAGGGTAGTTTTCGACGGCAGTTGTCAATTCAAGAACGAGTCTCTAAATAAACAACTAATGACGGGACCAGATATGACAAACACACTCCACGGGGTATTGGGTAGGTTTCGACTGAATAAAGTAGCCTTTATGTGTGATGTCAAGGAAATGTTTCATCAATTTCCAGTCGACAAGGAATATCGGGACTACCTACGATTCCTGTGGTGGCCTAACGGAGAATATGATCATCCTGTTCAGCATTATAGAATGAAAGTTTTGTTTGGAGCTGCATCATCTCCGGGATGTGCTAATTATGGACTCAAAAGGATTGCTTCTGACAATGCAGACAAGTTTGGTCAAGATGCTGCGAAAATCGTTCACAACAACTTTTATGTCGATGATGGTCTCCTCTCTGTTTCCACCCCATCAGAAGCAATCGACTTGATTTCAAGGACCAAGATGTTGTGTAGTGCGGGAAAACTTCATCTACACAAGTTTGTGTCAAACTCGAGAGAAGTTATGCAGACAATTCCCGTAGCCGACCGAGCCAAAACTGTGAAAGAACTGAACCTTCTACATGATGACCTGCCCATTGAAAGAGCACTCGGGCTACAGTGGTGCATAGAGTCCGATTCATTTGGCTTTCGAATAACGTTTGATAAACCATGCACAAGAAGATGAGTCCTCTCAACTGTGATGTCGTTGTACGATTCACTTGGTCTTCACGCCCCAGTGACTCTAAAAGGAAAGTAGATTGTACAAGTATTGTGTAGAGAAGGTACAGACTGGGACGACCCACTGGCAGAGGATTTGCGAATGAAATGGGAAAGGTGGCGTCACGATGTTATCAAGCTGGAGAATGTATCAGTACAAAGATGCTACAAGCCAGAGAAGTTTGCTGAAATAAAATCTGCACAGTTTCACCATTTCTCAGACGCCAGCACCGGCGGATATGGAAATTGTTCCTATCTTCGTCTTGAGGACATCAACGGATCTGTACATTGCTCCCTAGTCATGGGGAAGGCCAGGGTTGCCCCACTCAAGCGTTTGACTATCCAGAGATTAGAATTGACTGCGGCTGTTGTGGCCACTAGATAAGTCCTTTTTGAACCAGAATTGTGCTGTTTGCAGGCAGACAATTATTTCTGGACTGACAGCAATGTAGTACTGGGTTACATCAGTAATGACGAGAGAAGATTCCACGTCTTCGTGGCGAACAGAATCCGACAGCTCAGAAATCATTCAGATCCTGCTCAGTGGACATGTCGATTCAAAGAATAATCCAGCTAATATCGCATCTAGAGGTGCTACTGTTGAACAGCTAAAGGAATCAGACTGGTTCGAGGGCCCAAAGTTCTTATATGCAGATGAACTGCCTGATATGGAAGAAGTGAACCACAAAATATGTGATGACGATCCAGAGGTCAAAAGGTCACGCGTAGCAATGACGCAGTCCAAGCCGCCTACATTTGATATGAAACGTTTTGACTGTTTTTCCTCCTGGTATCAACTGAAGAAGGCAGTAGCTGACTCTGAGAGATATAAGGCTCAGTTGAGAAGGCGCGGTGAGGAGAAATCTTCGACTACCAAAGGGCGAGATCCTCCACCCAAACAACTCACTGTAGATTACCTCCAAAAGGCACAAACTGAGATAATCAAACATGTACAACAACAATCATTTCTTGAGGAGATTCTTGTTCTTAAGAATTTGACATCAGAGAGAAATGTAGACAATAATGAAAGGGAGTATAGACGAAGAGTAAAGAGGTCGAGTCGTCTACACAAATTAGATCCATTTATCGATGAAAATGGTGTTCTCAGAGTTGGAGAACGACTGAGTTGTGCTGAAGGTTCATTTGATGCGAAACATCCCGTTATCCTACCACAAAGGTGTCACGTGACTGAGCTAATCATACCGCATTGTCACCAACAAACAGCTCATCAGGGGAGAGGTATGACGGTGAATGAAGTCCGAGCCAACGGGTTTTGGATCATCGGTATCAGCACAGCAGTGTCTAAGTTGATCAGAAAATGTGTGACATGTAATAAACTGCGGGGAGCAACCCAGTCACAAAAGATGTCAGATCTACCCAAGGATCGTCTGACTCCTGCCCCATTATTTACGTATTGTGGAATGGACTGTTTTGGTCCGTGGATTGTCAAGGAGGGCAGAAAACAAGTGAAAAGGTATGGTCTGATTTTCACCTGTATGGCATCACGTGCGATCCACATAGAAACGTTGACCTCGCTAACTACTGATGCGTTCATCAATGCTCTCAGACGATTTATCTCGGTTCGTGGTCCTGTTCGTCAGCTACGGTCTGATAGGGGGACGAACTTCATTGGTGCAGAGAACGAAAGTTATTGAGAGCTTGGAAGGAAATGGACCACGAGAAAGTGAAAGGCAGTCTTCTCACAGATGGATGCGACTACATCACTTTCAACTTCAATTTCCCTCACGCTAGCCACATGGGAGGCGTTTGGGAGCGACAGATACGCACGGTTCGCAAAGTACTTGAAGCATTGCTTCAACAAAACGGCCAGCAACTGGATGACGATTCTCTTCGAACGTTACTATGTGAGGGAGCAGCGATTGTGAATAGCCGTCCACTATCGGTAGAGTCTCTCATCGATCCAACTCATCCCGAACCACTAACTCCAAATCACTTGTTGACACAGAAATCAAAGGTGATATTACCACCTCCAGGTAGCTTTCCACGAGATGTGTACACCAGAAAACGCTGGAGGAGAGTTCAACATCTAGCGAACGAGTTTTGGTGTCGTTGGAGGAAGGAGTTCCTGGGTCAGCTACAATCGCGACAAAATGGACTGCCCCTAAGCGTAATGTGAAAGTTGGGGATATCGTGCTTATCAAAGACGAGAATGTTCCTCGAAATGTGGCCTCTTGGAAGAATCGCTGAATGCTACCAATCCGAGGACAAGCATGTTCGCAAAGTTAAGATCGCGGTGGGTGATCCAAAACTTAATGGACAAGGGGAGCGAATCACCCCAGTAAGTTACCTTGAACGCCCAATTCATAAAGTAGTTCTTCTAATGCCGCAAGAAGACCAGGTATAATTCCCAGACAAGGAGCCAGTAGTTGTGTTTATCGCAAAATATTATACCTTTGACAATTGAAGACCCATAAATGAACAGTTTACTTCATTGGGCATGTTTATGATTGTAAGGTCTGGTAACAAGACTATCACAAATTGTATTAATCTGGGTCTGAATGAAGACTAACTATATGGTCTGATGACCTTGATGATCTTTTTCATTACTCAGTTTTGTTAATCGATTTATTTATGTACGGTGTAAATTGTAATTACCGAGTCTGAATGTGAGACTAGACAGAAACTGTGGGTTTAAGTTAGGCTGTTTAACAACAATAAGTGGAGGTTACACTCATTTATACGAGTTAAATTTATACGAGGTTGCATTTATACGATACACAGTCTAGTTCAAATACTGATGTTTCATACAAAATATTATATCTGACCAAAGGGTTTTTCTTCAAATGACATGAAATTTAGTGTCGCACAGTTGAAACCTACAGGTGTGTATTACTGGTATTCTATACAATTAGGTGTTGATGTCTATGCGTAAATCATTTTACTTTCAATACTGATGACAGGTAAATTTTTTGTTTGACATTTAATACATGCTATCAAATTGTCCTAGCAGAACATAATATTGGACTGTTTGGTTTGAAAGTGAAAATTTAATGAAATTTATTTCACACTCTCATATGATACACGAATAAGATGGTAGACACTTACTGGAGACTTTCGTTACAAATGATGCAACAATATATTTTTTCGAGTTGCAATTTATGTCAAAGGTGTACTATATTTGTTGTGTCAATGTGTATTTTAATTGCAACTCAATTGCAATCTGTCAAGAGAGATAGATACGACTTATTTAATTCGGAGGCAATACAAATTAGTCTACATGATTTCGTCCAATTTGTTAAGCACAAGCATATGTGCATGAAATTCAAAATACGTTGTGTCAATTGAGTAAATTAGAGTGGCTAATTTAAAGGAGCCATGTAGTGAAAGTTGATTGAACCCAGTTCAATTTCTACTCTGTTTATGTATTGGCAAATGTACCAGCGCCATCTCGTGGCCAACTCAAACCTTCAAAAAACCCAAGGCAAGATGTTTGCAGGTTGAGATTGAATCATCTTATTCCAGATTCATCCTGGATTGGTGTTTTATCGAAAGTATAGGTTATGGAGGCAAAGAGGTCAGTAAATATTATTGAGTTAAAATATTTGCATGAAAACAAGTTTGAACTTGTAATAAGTTAGTTATTTTGCCCAGTGAACATGAACCACTGTGATATGTGTATCAGTGTATGGTGTAAACACATGCATAGCATAATGTACTAGTACGAGCAATTAAAAGGACTGTATGGTCTACTGTATGTAAAGGTAGAATGAATTTAGAAGCATCCAGGGTTCCCAGTATTAGGGTTGAGAGAGTCAAGTATTTAACAAACTATATCAATATAGGGGCTATTACCGTGATAACTTCACAATACAAGGTGTATTAGTAGATCTATAATATAACAGTATAACTTTAATACAGCATAACTGGGTGTGTACATTACTACAGCCTGGCAGTGGTCTGATGCACAAGTGATAATTGTTACATTATGGTATTAAGATCCAGTGCAGTCTGTAGGGCTTTGGGGAGGATGTTAGTCTCTGTCCAGTGGTTTGGTATGTAGAGGAGGATGTTATGTCTGGTGCAAGGTCAATAGGTGCAGACATGGTATACTAAATTTCTCAGTTCATTACAATTACGTGTATTGCTATGTATGTATTCCCCTGAATGAGTTCAAGACAAGTACTTATGATTTATGATTGTATCTTTGCTTACAGTTTTCGCGGAATTATGACGTGATGTTACCATGGACTCATACAAGCAACAAACGACATGAAGCCAATTCCCGTAAAGACCTTGTCTTTATTTAAACTTACTCAACCGCAGTAACAACAAGTTTGCAACCGGCTTGCATGCGGCAAGCATGCTTCATGCGTGCATCAAGCTTGCAGTAACTTTGCATCAATGTAGCATTATATAGCTTGCTGCATGCTGGCATCGAGCTTGCTGTAATTTTGTAACAATCATGTATAGCTTTAAAGGCATCGTATAACAATATTCCACTTTAAAGAAAAATGCGAGCGACATGATTCCCCATGCTACTAGCGTCTTTGATAAGCTCTAAAAATGAAGCCCCGAGAAATTATAGTTCAAAATTTCAAAATGATCATTAAGTGCTTTAAAACAGTAAAAAAAAAATCGTTGAGAGACCATTCCAGGTTTTCCCCAAAGACTGCTGTGTTGCAGAATTTTCATCGGCCGAGAGTTTTTACTATTTTAAGCAGGTCTTCCACAACGCTATATAGTGTTTGGGCACAGAATTCTTCCAATACAGATGCTTTTATAACTGCTGCTTCGTAGATAAAATTTCAATGTCATGACATATTTTATCAACGTATTGAGTCAAGGATTGCTTCAGCTACTTAGAGACAAGTGTCAGGGACATGAACGCAGTGTTTGTTCTACGCCCATGTATGGTATTACTGGACGCTTGTTCTACATACGCGACTACGCGTATCGAATGTGTAGGCGAGACGAGTGATCAAGAAAGTCATGACGCATCGTCGGTAAAATACCCCCTGCCCTACACACACACACACACACACACACACACACATACACACAAAACTTGCATATCTATGACAAATAAATCTCATATCATGAAATAATCCAATTGTCCTAATACCCGTGGAAAATGAATGGTGGTCAAGCTCGTATTGACAATATTGATATGCAACTGTTGCATTTTGCCGTTGTCTAGACTTGCGGTCATACTTAAGTCATTACAAGTAAATTTTCTTTTTTCAGCGCCGCGAAATGATTCACTGCCGATTTCGTCAAATTACTTAGACCTGTGTGATTTTGTTTCTTTTTGTTAAAGTATGAAGACATTTGCATGAATTTAAGATTTTCAAGAAAATCAAGAAGATCTAAGTTTATTGTGCTCTTTTGCATCCAAATAAAAAGTGTTCGGTAACAACAAGCTTTTAGCAAGCTTGCAGCATTTGCAGCAGTTTAATATAATTTTAAGCAAAGCTGCAACAAGCTTCCAGTACTTCACACGTTATCCAACAAGCTTATAGCAAGCTCACAATATTTGCATCATTGATTAGCAAGATTGCAGCAGTGTAATATACTTTTCATCAAACTTGCAACCAGCTCACAGTACTTGACAGATTATTCTGCAAGCTTGCAGAGTTGGTCAATCTGTGCTGCAAGCTTTGCTACAATTAAGCGTGCAGTGTTTTGTCAGTTTGTGATGCAAGTGCTGCAAGCTCAGTGCAAGCTCGCACGGTTAGTCGATCTGCAAGCTTGTAGTGTTTAGTCAGTCTGTTCTGTAATTGCTGCAAGCTTACTGAAAGCTTGTAGGTTTTCGTCAATCTGTGCTACAAGCTTGTTGCAAGCTTGCAGTATTGATTAATCCATGTTGCAAGCTTTTGATTAAGTTGCATTGAGTTTGTTACAAACTTGCTAACAAGTTTGACGAACTTGATGTTGAACACGCAAGCTTATCTAAATTGCTGCAAGCTTGCTGCAAGGATGTTACAAGCTAGCTACAAGCTTGAATTTTGTTAGGGATCTCGACTACGTATAGGGTGTCATAGAAGCTTTTAGGGTTCTTTAACATTCTTCACAGAACTCCCTTGAAGATTCTAAATAGGGCAGAAAAATGTTTATACATTTTGTAACAATACAAGTGAAGGTCTTTATTCTTGTAAATTTTGTAAGCTGGGTGTGTCCTACAATCATGTATGATTCATATACTAGTAGTTTGTTCCGAAGTTATATGGATGTTCATTATTAATTCGACTTACCTCGGCTGCGATATTATCTTCCACAATTCGATAAGAACCGGTTTTGGAGATGTTGACTATGAGCAGTTGCTTCTCAATGGACTCTATCACTTTGCTTGATGCTCCAGTGGACTCCTGCGCTGCCACCAGTTTTTCTGTAGACGTTCCTGCCACGTTATTGGCGATATTCAAAACAGACTCGGTGACCTGGGAAAACGATAAACACCACCAAAGTGTATAATAATAATGATAAGAATAATAATAATTTACCCAGGGTAGCCATTTCAATAAAACAGACTGCTCTTCAAGTGGGCCCTGCATAATGTTGTTATTCCCCTTCTCTCTTCTAGAATTCCGAGCGCCTGCCTGGAAAGTAGAAGGTACCATTTTTGTAAAGTCTTCAGTATGACCCGACCGAGTTGGGTATTCAAAACATAAAGACAGAAATAATTAACAGTTTATTTAGGTAGGGGCGTCGGACAGGTGGCAAACATTAATCTACCACCGAAGTCAAATGCAATGATATATATGGTCTTCTTCCTCGATACACGGCGAAAACACGACGTTTCCCATTCAAACTTGTATGTTAAGATTTGCCCGGGGGGTTGGCACTGTAATAACAAGGTACATACACCATGCGCGTGTAAAAAGACGCGTAAAAGGGTTGTTTTCACGGTCGGATGATGTACGCGCGTACAATGAAAAAGGTATCAAAATCGCCAAAATCAGGAAAAAAGGGGTATAATTTTATCAGGAGGTTTACTTTAAAAAGGGTATGTTTTCAGACTTGAATAGTTGTTTACAGTATTCTGAGATGAACAGATAATTACCTTTTTAGGGTCCAGTTTTTTAAAGTCCATACATGCGCATAGTGTACACCTTGTAATGACAGCGACCCCCGGGGAATTTACTCCTTCAGTGAGTTTGCAAAACTGCGAAGTCACTGCAACCAAGAAAAGCTCTCCAAAAATGTTGCCACCGGTGCACCGGTTATTAATAACGATGATCGATTTTTTTCTAAACACTTTATCCAATTCGTTCACATGAAAATTCCAAAACACACGAAACCGACAGATCTAGACAGACGGAGTGACGGGGAACCCAAATACATAAAGCCCTAAACTACTTATGAATCACTTAAAATTTGAACTTACGTCTCCATTAGAAGAACCAACATCAATAATACTTTCCAAAATGTCAGCAACCGATTTCAGACCGTCAGAAGTAAGTTCTTCGGCATTGCTTGTAATCTCCGATACTGCTTCTGCGATTTCCACAGCATTCTCATCGGTAACATTTTGCTAGTGAAAATTAAAATTAGATGACATTACATTAAACAAAATCTGCCGTTTTACAAATGTCAAATTCCGTTTTTTCTCCGTTTTACATACATGTATGGCAAATTCCGTTTTTCTCCGCATTGTATATTTGCCATTTTCCAACTTGAATTAAAGCCCAAGTTTAGTTTTGGGATTTTTTTTATTTGAAAGCTTTATGCCCAAAGGTCATATCACACCAATAACAGACTCTCGAAATGTCTCTCATTAAAAAAAATCAAATAATGAAAACTCTCGGGGGGGGGGGGGGAGACCCCCGAGATTTTCGACTATATTTTACATTATAGCATCCGGGTTAATAAGGTGTTAAGGTTATCGGAGTTATACCTCATCTAAAAGAGCAGAGTCTGTTCTCTCTAATGACGTATAACTGAGATAAACTTAACACCTTATTCACCCTTTCAATGCTATAATGTAAAATAAAGTCTAAAATCTTGGGGTCCCCCCCCCAAGATTTTTCATTGATTAATTTAAAAAAATGAAAGACATTCAGAGAATCTGTTATTGGTGTGATATGACCTTTGGGCATAAAGCTTTCAAATTAAAAAAAATCCCCCAAACTAAAGTTGGGCTTAAAAAATACAAATTACGTCAAGATTGCTGGGCGGTTTTGATTTCGGTTTGGGCACATATTTACAGGTTAGGCATGATTTGATGTGGCTTTATTAGGCATTTTTTTGATAAGCTAGTTTAGTTTTGTTCAATGAATATTGATTGATTTTATTGGGGGGATTTCCAGGTATGATTTTTTTCATTTTTTTCAAAATGCCGTTTTCCGCGTTATTCCTCAAATTCTGCAAATTTCCACGGAAAATTTGCAAAGCAGAAAAGTTGAAATACATTTAATACTATCATACAATCTAACGTTTGAGAATCAACTACTAGAAAATGCATTATTAACGATTTCATAATTATTTTTTGTTTAATTTAAATCGTTTTCTGCGATTGCGAAGACAATTCAATCATAAATTACAAGTGAAGCACTAAAACTTCGGGATGTTTATTTATTTCCTTTATTACTGTAACGGTTAATGCGTTAACGGAATCCTTTGTGAAATACGTTCGAATTGTTTTATAATCCATACGTAAAATGATAAGACATATACAATGTTTAAGGATTATAGGGTGTTCGTCGTTTAAACAAAAGTCGACTGCTCTAACAGCAACGCAAACGTTATTATGGAATATCTGTTTTCAGGTCAACTTTATACTATTACTAACAACATTTCTAAGTTTTTAGGCCATCTTTAAACTATTATGAACAACATTTCTAACAGATAATTGTTTCAACTGAATCAAAATTTTGGTATTTTCGTAAACTGTCTTTATAGAATAATTGTGTGTGGCTGATTGTCGATTGACAAATGCTGTGAGATGTCAGGGTATTCCAATTAAATGTAATTTTATTTTTTCCTTCTCAATATCAAATGCAAAGACTGTTGGTTAAGAGTTGTTCTACGTGAAAATTAAAACAAGAACATCCACACATTATTCCACATCTCTGTTTCACACGATTGCTTATTATAATTTGTTTAAAAAAAAGTCAATCCAAACCTCCACTACAAGCTCCAGAAGTTCGTCCGCTGTCAAGTTTCGCCCGCAATTATCCACCCACTCCCAAATACAGGGAGAAAGCAAATCCCCGACGCAAGTCCCTGAAAGAACAGGCTGTCCACCTATTGATAGAACATGAGATATAATCGTCATCATGATATTCGTCTTCATCGTCATGATGATGATGATGATCATCATCATCATCACTGTTATTTTTATTATTATGGATTTGTCACTAATGGTGATCATCGTCATCGTCATCATCATTATCACCATTATCATTATTATTATTATTATTATTATTATCATTATTATTATTATTATTATTATTATTATTGTTATTATTATTATTATTATTATTATTATCATTCTTCTTCTTCTTCTTCTTCTTCTTCTTCTTCTTCTTCTTCTTCTTCCTTCTTCCTCTTCTCTTCTTCTTCTTGTTCTCTGATTTGTTCACCATTAGTGACGACAGGATAAGGCAAGAGAACTTCATCATTAATGCCTTCAAGTATCTAGCCCCGTGTGCTAATTGATATGTCGAAGTGTGACCACTCCGGGTTTCTTTGCTTTTCGATGAAGTGCGTGGTTTCTTTCACGTAATGAGGTGTTTCTGTCTCAACACGGGACCTCCGGGTTTACGTCCTATCAGAGGGACCGGGTTATTGGCGATAAAGTACCTTATCCGGGGACGCAATCGCCATGACGTGGACTCGAACCAGTGATCTTTAATCGGAAAGCCAAGCTCATATCCACTTTGCCGAGAAAAACGGCTCTGACATTTATTTCATTTATTTATCAGAACATATTCATACAGGATACAAGATCAGTATAAAACTAATTATCATCCTCGTCCTGATTACCATAAACATGATTGAAATGATGCAGATTACTCAATGTTCTAAAATCAACTTTATTGCTGCAAAAAAGAAGGCAATGAATAAATTAATACTAAAATATAATTATCAAAATTAATGTTAGCAACCTGGTTAATTGTTTTTATTATACCGATAGTTCAGTAATACACATGGGCGCAAATCGTCTTAGAATTTCTATTCATGAGGGGGGGGGGGACACCTGGATGCGATGCAACAATAGGGTGTCCCCCTCCCCAATTGAATAGAATTCCTAAGACGATTTGCGCCCATGGTAATACAAAGCCGAGCACATGAACAACTACAAACTTACAATTGATTTTATATTCAGGGCAGAGTGTTCCTGTCGAATTCGCCATGGTATCAATTGCTCCGATTAGAAAAGACACTACACCATAGTTGGAAGGTACTTCTGTCTCTGGACAAGTAACTATACGCAAAAAACATGAAAATGAAAAACATTCATGATGGGATGAGATTATATAACTATTTTCTGAGACATGCTTTGAAAGGATCTACTGGACGATGATGAAAAGTCTTTCATCAAAATTCCACATTTCATTGGTTTCCAGGTAAAAGTATATTACATTTACTTTATAATGTGGGACTAATTTACTTCACATATAATAAATAGTTGTAGGATTGGCAGTTTAAACAGTTGAAGTTTCCACTTAATTGTCAACAAGTAACATTGTCCCACCTATAAATTTCTGTGTTAGTACTTTGTCAGCAGTGGGGATTTATGCAGAGGATTTGTCAAAAACGAAATGTTCTGTTGTTTTCCAGTGCTATTTCCTGTACTATAGTGACATGCTCAGAATACCATCTGTTCACAGAAGATTTGAAAATAGCTGATATTACAATTATTTTGTAATGCAAGTACCCAATTTTATCTTTATAGGAGCAATTCATTTCTTATCATTGACATTGACGCTTCATCCGAAATTACCTCGTAAGGGACTCGATAGATATGTGGCTGAGATATAAGTTCAGTATGTCATGCGATGCAATTATCCAGGAACCACGTCTACTGGATATACGGTATACAGCAACCAATTGCACCACCCACACACCACTATAATAGAATGTGGGTAAACGTTAGTGGTGAATAGATCATTTGAAACCCCCCAAAATTATCAAATTTCATATACAGCGTGGCCCCCAAAAGAATGCAACAGATGCCACCATTCATTTTTTTTTCAAAATCATTCACAAAATGTCATTGGTGATTAGTTCAGCGATTAGAACATTCATTTTCCAACAATATGATACCATGATCATTGATTTTGAGTAATTCGTTTGGGTCCTGCACCCATTATTCCGAGGCAATGTCGTTTCCCAAATTTGCCAATTTTTCAACAGCGGCGGTCATCGGAACGCCGAAATATTCTGGCATCTCAGCTTGCCATACCGTACAAACCGCGATGACAAAGGGCTGGAATGCCCTCGCTTTCATAAGGAAGACGACGCGCGCTACATCTTCATTGTCATGGTGGTTTGTCTGGTATGGCATTCTGAGACGCAAGAATATTTCGGTATTCTGATGATCACTGGAGTGTAAAAACTAGTAAATTTGGGAAACGACATTGCCTCCGAAAAATAGCCCTCAGATCCAAATACCTCAATCAAAATTAATGATCATGGTATCATTTTGTTTGAAAAAGAATGTTCTCACCCATGATCTAATCACCAATGACATTTTGTGAATGATTTTGAAGAAATTAACGATTGCATCTGTAGCATTCTTTTTGGGCCACGCTATTATGTGCTAGACAGAATCTTTGTTTTTTACTTTCTCTTCTGGCATATTAATGGTATTCTATAGATTTTTTGTGTGACAAGAAAAGGATTTTATCCGTTCACAATCACTACTTTGATATTTTGTCAGAATCACGTGTGCAATTACGCGAGAATAAAAACGGCATGGGACAAGTATGCTGATATACAGTGTGTCCCAGAAAAAAAGAAAACCGGATTTCATAGCAAAAATATTGAATAATGAATAACTTCTTCAATGAATTAGGTATAATTGTAAAGCTCTGTTCCTCATCTTTCATTTGATACATAACTTATTATTAATTGTTCACTCATTGAATTAAAACAATGGATATTGGTGCTACCAAAATTTCATTTGCACGCGCATATTCTATCTTTGAGTCCATTTTCATGGTAGTAAATGTAATTATTTTTAAAAAACAAAGACATGACATAAACATTCATAATTTCTTCTTTTATCTGACACGTCAACCGTAAAAAATGAATGATGTATGCCGGAGAAAAAGTAAATTTAAAACATGCCTGTTTTAGCGTGATTTTTAAAATGGATACATTTTGAGCAATTGAAAGCGAGCTGAACAAAAAAGTTCACGCACGGCTGACTTCACACAATATCTTGCTCGGGGCACAACAATAGGCTCTGAATCATATTCGCAAGGGAATTTCTTGGTTGCTAGCTGCCAAATCCAGAAAACAGGGTAATTGAATGCATTTTGGAACATTTCTGAAAACAAGCATCATTTCAAATTGTCTTTTCTCACTGATGCAACGCTTAATTTTCACAAATGTGGTATCATATGAAAGAAGATGAAATCGGCTTTTTAAAGATTGTGTCATTGATTTGCACGTCAAAAACATCTATATGAATGAAATCAGCTGAAATCATATCCAATGTGAAGATTAATATAAATAAACACCTCTCATAGAGACTTGGGGTAAAATATTGAGTTTTGGTGAAAATCTGGACGGTTAAACTTCATCCTTTTTTCAAATTGCTCGAGAGCAATTTCAAAAAATCTGCGACGTCAAACGTGCACGTGCCGTTCCAAAATTGTCCGATCAGTTAGCCGTTTAAACCAATCACTGTGCAGTCCGCTGGTCTTGCGATGGTACACAGTAACCGCAATTCGCAGTTTGAGCAAAATTAAAACTCACGGAAAGAACAACATTCTGGTAACATGTCGTTATTAGTTTTTCTCATAAAACAACAAATTCATGACGTATGGATCTCAGACTTTCAACACACCATTTGTAAGTACTAAACTACCGTTTGGTATTAATAATGAAGGGAAGTAATGGACTTGCACATCCCTGACACAATCTTTAATGATGTCCTTCAATGTCGATATACATTCAAGCATGACAGTTTGAATTTCAAATTTGCTCGTGCAAATGATTTTATGACTGTGTCCATTCTTATTGTCTTTGCTCAGCCATACGTGAATGGGATTCTCAGTCTGTGACTAGTACCAAGAAGAGAAAATATGCTTTCCAACTATGTGCAATTTTATTTTCATATTTGTTGTTAAAGATATAAAAATATGTTCATCAATCTCGGTTTCTTGTTTTCCGGGACGCACTGTATATTTGGTGCATTTGTGCCTGGAACGTGTCGCTATATACCTACTAAAACTAGAACTCACTTGTACTCAGAATTTTAATGGTGGCAGGAAACCTAGAACTCACCTGTACTCAGAGTTTTAATGGTGGTAGGAAAAACAGAACTCATCTGTACACAGAGTTTTATTAGTGGTAGGAAAACCAGAACTCACCTGTTTTAATGAGTTTTAATGAAAGTAGGAAAACCAGAATTTACCTATACTCAGAGTTTTAATGGTGGTAGGAACACTAGAACTCACCTGTACTCAGAGTTTTAATGGAGGTCGGGTCCATGAATCCCTCGGATCTTTCGGCTACAGTTGTTAGAAACTGCTCGATTCTTTCCCGTTGAGACTCATCGGATTCAGAGCTGTTATAGATATAGACTTTATAGTCGGTAACAACACTTCCTTCGGAGAATGTTTCGACCTTAACAGACACAGTATTCTCTGCATTATTTTGCAGAGGAGTTGCAATCTGAAAGGTTAAAACAAAAACAATTTGATCAAAAGCAAATAGCAGGATTGGAAGGAGCCCTTACTTTTGTAATTAGATACTCTAAAATCAAGTACACTGTTTAAGGGTTCTGCTGTATCAATTTCATGGTCAAATGTTTGTTGCTTTCAACAAAAATTACTATCATTACTACCCGCGAAAGTCGAATTGATTGAATATATTTGTATGGGATCAATTGTTATCAGAGCAACAGATTAATTCAATACTGGTAAATGAACGTTTGTCTTACATTTCCACAAGTAACCACATTTTATACAAATCCTTCCAGCCAGGTGATTCTCTCCAGCTGGTGTATTCTGTAGTATATTTTTCAACCTATTTGGTTGTTGAGGTATTTTAAACTTCTCTCAATTATCTTAATGCTCTTTAAAGTCTGTATTACAAGTAATCATCAGTAAATATTTACAAATTTGTGTCTTCAAAATAACGTTTCAGACGCTAACTTTCAGCCCTGTTTTCTGTTGGATGGACAATACAAGGTTTGTTGGCAGAAACGTGATTATCATTTTGATTTGACTTGACGTTGAAAGCTTCAAGACACTAGTTAACAATGACCACAGCTTCAAAAAAGGAATGTTAGCTAAATAACCCTCCATGCTCTAAGTATCTTTGACAAGGTCTAAACATGAAGCCCTGAAAAATTGTATTTCAAAACGATTTAGTGCTTTAAAAGAGTGAAAATCTATGAGCACTCAGGTTGATAGGATTCACCTGCCCCAATTCCTCCCGGAGAATACTGTGTGCAGATCTAGGTTATTTTATACTCCACTGCAGAGGTGATTGTTCATTCATGTAGTATATCTTGTCAGGGGAAGCATTACTTT
>JZLH01S0008255.1:33819-61721 GCA_001188425.1 Eucidaris tribuloides
AATTTATTTGACGTAATTTGGAATCCAAAGGTGTATGATATTTGTCTGGTCATCCATTTCAAATAATGGATTTCCAGTTGTAATGACAAAACTTCATAAATATCATGATGGGGGAGGGTCAATAGCTGCTTCTTTGCCTCTCTCTGCTAATCACTGAAGCACACACGTCTGCAAACAGTCATTCATAACCAGTAGGCCTACATACTAGGAAAGACACATACCACGGAGATGGCTGAGACATTTTGAGAAAAAAAAACAAACCACTGGCAATGCATGCGATGTGGTGGAGATATTTGGATAGCAAGAGCCACGTATATTATTTTTCAACAAAAATTACAGTAAACAAGCCAGTTTATACCAACATACCCCCCCCAAAAAAAAACAAATGTGAAAATTTGAGAGTTTTTGGCCTAAATTAAGGGCTTTAAAATTTTCAAATTTCCTCACAATAAGTGTGATTGCACACATATTAGTGATATCTTTCATTTGACACTCATTATTTGGAAAACTACTTATCTGTTTAAGATTTATAATAGGAAAACCAATATAAGGGAACATATGAAAAATATAGAGGTCATTGCACTTAAGTGACCTTGCGCAAGGTCGGCTTGACCTGCTGACATACTTTTTGGTCATCTTTTAGTCTATATTATGAGAAAGTTTTTTTTTTAGATGTGAATCTTGTGCAAAACCAAAAGCGTTTTAGTAAATTTTGACTTGAATTTCAGGCCAATTTGTACCAAAATCCGAAAAATGTGATAATTTGATAGTTTTGCCCCAAAATGAGGGTTTTTAATTTATCAAATTTCCTCGCAATGGATATCATTGGACAGATATAACTGATATATTTCATTTGACGCCCATTATGTGAAAAACCACGTATCTGTTTAAGATTTATTATAGGAAAACCAATGTTACGGGCAATTACATGATTTTAGGGGTCATTGAACTTCCAGTGACCTTGTGCAAGGAAGACTTGACCTGCCGACATACTTGTTTGTCATCTTTTAGTATATATTGTGGGAAAGATCTTGGGGCGTGAATTGTATGCAAAACCCAAAGCAATGTAATTTTTTTAGCTGAATTTCATGTCAATTTGTACTAAAATCAGAAAAAAATGTGAAAATTTGATGGTGTTGGTCCAAAATGAGGGCTTTAATTTTTTTTCAAATTTGCTCACAATGGATACCATTGAACAGATATTAGTGACACCTTTTATTTGACGTCCATAATGTGAAAAACTATGCATCGGTTTAAGATTTATTACAGGAAAACCAATATAAGGAGAAATTATGTGAATTTAGAGGTCATTGAACTTTCAATGACCTTGCGCAATTACGGCTTGACCTGCTGCCATACTTTTAAGTCATCTTTTAGTGTATATTATGGGAAAGTTTTTGAGGTGTAAATTGTATTAAAAACCAATTCCGTTTTATTAGCTTGTTCGTTTTATTTTAGGCAAATTTGTACAAAAATCCGAAAAAATGTGAAAATTATGGGTTTTTAGCCCCAAATCAGAACTTTAACATAATCGAATCTCATCTCAATGGGTATCATTGGATAGATAATTACAATATTTTTCATTTGACATAACTGACGTAAAAAAATCAGTGAATCGTTTAGGAATTTTATGCAGAAAACCAATAACATAGGAATTAGGAGTCAAATTAAAGGTCATTGACCTCTGACGTCACGTTCCACCACTCACGACACTCAAGAAATCACTTTTCAAATGTGTCAAGGGATGTTCTACCCAAATATCATAACAAGACACCTGGTCAATTTTGTCAAATAAATTCTTGGTATCTCTTGGACAAGTGTATAGAAATTAATTAAATAAAAGTAAATACGGGATTTAGGAGTAAGCTGCAGATGTTTGATGTAGGATAACAACATTTATTTAATAACAAATAAGCATGTCCAGACAGGAAACATTTATAATTACTTATTGATAATCTATTATTTATTATTCAACCAAGAGAAAAGAGGAGTAAAACAATGTAACAGAAAGATACAGAATAAATAAAGATGATACAATAAAAAAAATGTGATGTTGTCATAAACAGCTACACTAACCCCCCCCCCCCACCAAAAAAACGTAAAATGTCACAAACGAAATGTACAATACAGTGTGTATAAAAAAGTAGACACTTAGACAAAAAAATTATTACACAACAAATTTCATGATCTAGAGATTATATTTTGATATGAATATTTTACCTTGGATCTAAGCTATCTAATAACACTGTTGGTATTGAAACTATTTCACGCGTGAGTGAGCACAATCCACTTTTGTGCAATCAGTCAAAAATGCATTTGCGCACAGAATTGTGTTCTTATAGTCAGTGTTTAATGACTCATAGACGAGGGCTGGACGAAGCTCTCAACTGATGTGCGCAAGTATTCAATCCCAGGCATGCTCAGAGAAGAGGTGATATCAATTTTGTGGCAAAAAAAAGCAAAAATGAAGCAATGATTCACATATACCCCGCTAAAAAAGAAGAAAATGTCATGTTTTCAAGATGAACTGAGAAATGAAATCATGATATTTTCTTCTTTCCAGGGGATAGGTGTGGGTTGCATCTAAATCATTGCTTCATTTTTGTTTTATTTTTTAATCCTTGGCATGCTCAGAGAAGAACTAATATCAATTATGTGACAAGAAAGACAAAATGTAGCTATGATTCAGATACAACCCACTCCTGCCCCTTTACAAAAAGAAGAAAACACATTTTGTTTTCAACCCACAGATCATCTTGCAAACGTGAACTTTTCTTCTTTTTTAGGGGGTATATCTTAATCATTGTTTCATTTTTGTCTTTTTGTCACAAAATGCTATTACCTCTTCTCTGATCATGCTGAGGATTGAATACTTGCGCACATCAGTTGATAGCTTCTGCAGCACCCGTCTATGAGTCATTAAACATTAACTATAAGAAGACAATTCTGTGCGCAAATGCATTTTTGGTCGATTGCACAAAATTGGGTAGTGCTCACTCATGCGTGAAGTACTTTTAATACCAACAGTGTCATCAGATAGCTTAGATCCAAGGTAAAATATTCATATCAAAAAATAATGTCAAAATCATGAAAACGAATTTTAATATTTTTTTCTAAGTGTCTACTTTTTTTTATACACACTGTATAATGTATGAATCATTATTAGTCTAGGCCATTGGTGCAAAATATGACTAAAATTGCTCAGTCAATGGTAAAAGCATGAAATATGGCACAATTATACTTGAGCCTAAACTGAATATTTTCAAAGTGGAGCCAATGGATACTTCATGTTTCTTAGCAACGGCAGTTAAAAAACTTTTTGACCCAGCACTAAGCCATTTAAATATATCTAATACATTTCGAATGGATGATGCTACGGTATGTCTTTTAGCATGGAAACTGTCTACAAATGTGTTTAAAGCCACCTTATGTGTCATCAAAAAATGTTGCTACGCAACAGATAAACCGTACTAACTGCATATCTTAATTATGTATTTGTAAATAATTTAATCTTACACATGCCTAAAAGTTCACATAGACGAAGAATATGATTTGTACAGATTGTCATAAATGTTACTTGACAAATAATAACACATTTAGTTACTTAGTAACCTACTTTCCATAACAACAAGCTGTGTACATAATGGAAAACAATCCCTGCAAAATGGGATCCATTTGGACTCCAACAAATTTCATGTCAACAGAGGGCCTACTTTCTGGAATCAGTAAAAGGCTGGTAGTTTCGACCATGCATTAAGTTAAAATAATGTTATTGGTGATTATATCATTGGATAGAACATTTTTTCTTCCAACAGAATGATACCATGATCATTAATTTTGATTAAGGCGTTTGGATTCTAGGGCTTTTTTCCTGAGGCAATGTAATTTCCTAAATTTGCTATTTTTTCAACCCAAGCGATCATCAGAACACCGAAATATTCTCGCGTAACGACTTGCCATGGAATGGGCTGCACTATCCAGGTGCAATGACATTGTAAGCCATACCTAACCATTGTCTTCCGTATCAAAGCGAGGCATTCCAGTCGCCTGACTCCCCGCATATTCTATGGCGCGCTGTTACGTGAGAATATTTCGGTGTCAGGTTCGCGGGAGTTGAGAAAGAAAAAAAAAATCTGCATTACCTCAGAAAAATGGCCCTAGGATCCAAACGCCTTACTCAAAATCAATCATCATGGTGTCATTTTGTCGAAAAAAGAACGTTCTAACAAATGAAATGACACTTAATGGCATTTTATCGTTGGTTCATGATGTTGAAGAAATTAACGATTGTATGTATAGCATTCTTTCTGGACCACCCTGTATAGAAGACCGTGTAACTTCATTGACTAACTTTGAGAATAACAATTTGCAAAATGACCCAAGTTCAGTAAATAACTTCTTCTTTTTTTTTGGTTGATGAGCGAGTTCTTCACATGTCTCTTTGTTTGTCATGTAGTCTGTGAGGAACATTAACATGGATTCCAACAAACGTGTGCACATGCGAACAAACAACAAACAAACACCCATGTATGGGCATTTAAAAAGACTCAAACCTTTAAATCTCAGAGTAAAAAGAGAGGTGAAACTAAGATAACTTGCCTTTAAACATCTGGTATATACATCATGCATATGGCATACATCTGTTTATGAATATTAGAAAGAGAGTTTAGAATAATTGAAACCTAAATTGAATATTACCATACATTTTTTTCCATATAACTCTTTGTCCTGTGCATTATGAATACCAAGGCTGCTGGATTATCTTCAGATCGCCCGATAAAAAAAAATACATGGTAAATATGTTCACTCGTGCATGAGTTAGCCCTGTACTCCACAGAAAATCATGCATCATTGGTACTGAGGGAAAGGTGTGAACAGATGAAAGAACAGGAAATCCATTGTTCTCGTATAATTGAAAAGGCACTATTCCCTGTTCATGCGGACCATCGACGAGAGTCGACAGTAGCGAGTTAGCTTTGATGACAGTGGTCGACCGTAGCGAGTAAAAAGGAAAAGCACTATTCTTGATTTTGACCTAAGCGAATCTTTCGCCACTAAATGGTGGAAGGAATGTGCTTGCAACGAATACTCGACAGCCTTGTTAGGTACATAAATATTGACATCCATTTTGTTCTAATCAGGACGCGTAGCCTTGACTTTGGACTTGAAGTAAATGTCAGAGTGACACGTTGTCAGGGGGTGTTTCATAAAGCTGTTCGTAAGTTACAAACAACTTTGCGAACGACTGGTAATACTTTCTTGGGTGCTTATCAGTTTCTCTTGCATTTACATGTAGCACAAGAAGGTATCACCAGTCGTGCGTAAAGTCGTTCGTAACTTAAGAACAGCTTTATGAAACACCCCAGGTCGGAATAGCTATCCAGCACGTATCACCACACACCAAGTTTTCTCGAGTGTAATTTGGATCTACAGTAAGGTATCTTAGTTCGTGTTCCTAGAACTATGAGCAAGGATTTGAGTTTTGGTTAAGAATTAGATTTAGATTGCCGTTATTGCATATAACTTCAAACGTAACATCATCTAATAAAATGATTGAGTATTCATAATAATGTAAGTGCAGTAGAAGTAGAGGTAGTAGTAGTAGTAGTAGTAGTAGTAGCGGTAGTAGTAGTAGTAGTAGTAATAGAAATAGTAGTAGTGATGGTAGTAGTAGTAGTAGTAGTAGTAGTAGTAGTTGGAGTAGTAGTAGTAGTAGTAGTAGTAGTAGTAGTAGTAGTAGTAATAGTAGTAGTAGAAGTAGTAGTAGTTATTAGTATTTTTAGTAGTAGAAGTAATAGTAGTTACTAGTATTTTCATTAATAGTAGTAGTAGTAGTAGCAGTAGTAGTAGTAGCATTAGAAGTACAAGTAGTAGTAGTAGTAGTAGTAGTAGTAGTAGTAGTAGTAGTAGTAGTAGTAGTAGTAGTACTAGTAGTAGTTAGTAGTAGTAGTAGTAGTAGTAGTGGTGTTGATAGAAGTGGTAGTAATTACCAGCAGTATTATTAGTAATAGTAGTAGTAGTCATCGTCGTAGTCGTAGTCGTAGTAGTAGTAGTAGTAGTAGTAGTAGTAGTAGTAGTAGTAGTATAGTAGTATTAGTAGTAGTAGTAGAAGTAGTAGGAGTAAAAGAAGTAGTAGTTGAGGTAGTAGTTACATTAATATACAAGTAGTAATAATTGCAGTAGTAGAAGTACTAGTAGTGGTAGTTTTAGCTCTGATATTGAGATGATATTATTTTTTTTTAAAGGTGATTGTTGACGAATATTGCCCTTTTAGATTTCTACTCAAAAACCTAGCAGATCTGGGGGGTCGTTTCATGAAAAGAATTGTCGGATAAAATATCTGACAAGTCTGGTTTTTCTGACAAGTTCAGTGAAATCCTTGTTTTTGATTGGCTGAGAAGCACTGCGCACTGACTGTTTCTATGGTAACTGTCAGAGTCTGACAACTTGTCAGAACTGACAATTATCATGAAACAGTCCCCTGATGTACTAAACCAATTTTTGACTTAAATATTTCTCCCCACTTATTGGTTCACTACCGATAAGGCCCTATACGCAAGATAACAGGCCAATGACGTCGTTTATATAGGTTATGTTGGCATAATTGTGCAATAGACCTATTCGTGTCTGATTTTGAATATGTAATATACTGAAAAGTGACAACAACTGACCGAGCAAATAACTGGACATCGAATGATTACCAAGAACATGATGTCATAATGAAACGTCAAAAATTGTGCTTAAAGCGGAATTTTAAATGAATACAGACATGTACGAATAAAGATGTATGGGATTTATTAATATACTGTGTACGAAATGCAAGTTATCCAGAGAATCAAACAGAGCCCTAACGAACATTGTAATAATCGGTTTGTATACAACATTTCTTATTCGAACCTAATCAATTTCATCGATATGCGATTTTTGTTATGCTACATCCACCAAATGCCCCATGGTAGTACGTTAGAAGAAAGCAAAAATGTACAAAAACTTTTTGGAGAAAAAGTCCTAATCGAAAACGTCAGAAAACAAAATAGTCCTGGAACGTGTGGTAGTCCTGTACCCAGTATGCTATACCACCGTTATTACTAATAATCACATTGTACACATTTGATTTATCTATTTTATTATGATGACGGATTCAGTACTGATATGAAGCAACGTCACGCACGTGAGTAAATAATGTCGGAATTACTTTTTGATAACGTAAAGATATTTCAATGGAGTTATCATAATTGTCTTCTCGGTTTTACTGCATGGATATAAAACGAGAGTTCGTCAACCCGAGTTTCTAAAAATTACAACACGGAGTTTGTAGTCGCACGGTGGCTTAATAAAACGATACGTCAGAACCCATTGTTTAATTACCATATTATCACATGATTTAAAGTAAAAGGATAACATTGTGGAGCTTCAATTCAAAAAATTGTCAAACTTTGATATCTGAACTACATAGTAGTGTTCAAATGGACAAATAAACAGTCTACAATACAAAAGTTTGGAAAGTTACACTGTCAATGGCAAGTTATGCATGAATAAACAATTAAAACTCGGAGCGAGTTTTAATAGCCTAGGTGTACACGCAGTAAGTCTATGGGAGGAAATAGGCAAGTGATTCTGGTCAACTTACGATTTTCACTCTTTTAAAGCACTAAATAATCATTTTGAAATACATTTTTTTTCAGGGCTTCATTTTTAGACCTCCTTAAAGACACTGGTAGTATGGGATATCATGTGGCTCAGATTGTTTTTAACTGTGGTAAATGTTAGCCAATACCTTTAAGCTTCAGGTTGCAACCTTTTTTTATCCACTTGGCCAACTCTTTCCATCTACGCATGCTGCAATGGGCGTAAATCCGGTCTGAGGAGTGTGTGTGTGTGTGTGTGTGTGTGTGTGTGTGTGTGTGTGTGTGTGTGTGTGTGTGTGTGTGTGTGTGTGTGTGTGTGTGTGTGTGTGTGTGTGTGTGTGTGTGTGTGTGTGTGTGTGTGTGTGTGTGTGTGTTGGTGGAGGGGTGGGGTGGGGGTGTTAGCAATATTAAGCTGCAATTTCCAAATTTTGAGGTCAACCTAAATAAAAGTATATTTCTTAAAAGGGGACACCTATAGCATGAAAAATATACCATTTTCTTTAAGCATTGACATATGTCTTGTATTGTGATTTGCAATTTAGGCCTAAATAGATTTTTTTTTCTGTTATATAAAAAATATTATATAGTAAAGTAGTAAACTTTGCAGTTGGGATTGATGACCTTAATCTAAATTATGTGCGAGTGAGAACAAATTAGTACATTTAAGACTGCATTGTGTCCAATAAAATCTTATAGAAGGGAGAAATGGTTCTGTCCCAGAATGAGAGACTGAAAAGACCTTCAAACAATACTATATTAAAATACAATAATGCAAGCGATCGTAGCGAGGAAAAGAAATTCAAATAAGTAGCTAAAAGTCTTTCAAAGTAGGGGTGAAAATTAATGAGGAGGAAAATTGGTATCCTTATCAGAACGAACATGACACCTTTTGTTATTTGTGCATTAAAATGTCGGACCGAAAAATTGTGTCTTTTGGGGTCAATAGAAAACACGTCAGTTACGAATATGGATGAGATATTGATAGAACTGAAAACATTGGGACATTTAGATAGCTTTAACATTTGAACGAAATTAATTATGTAAAGTTTTATGATTTTAAGTGAAGGTACATTAGTACAAGGTGTCATCCCTCTCCAAAAAGTGCTGGGATATATCCCCCATCCCTCCCCTTTCCCATCAGTATTATTTAGTTCAGGCATAGAGAGTACACTCTAAATCTAATTTTTTTAATAAATATATTGTTTTAAAAAGATGAACTGATTACATATGAAAAAAAAATTATGGACTCTTTCAAACCCTCATGGAGTGGATACAACCTTAAAGCCCAAGTTTAGTTTTGGGGATTTTTTTTTATTCAAAAGCTTTATGCCCCAAAGTCATATCCCTGCAATAATAAATTCTGAAAGTCTTTAGTTTTTTTTGTTTGTTTTTTATTAATTAATGACAAATCTCGGGGGGGGGGTAACTCCGAAATTTTCCACTATATTGTACATTATAGCATCCTAAGGGTTAATAAAATGTTAAGTTTATATGAGTTATACTTCACCTGAAAGAGCAGAGTGACTTTGGGGCATAGAGCTTTCAAATGCACAAAAAAAATAAAAATAAAAAAAAAATCCCTTAAACTAAACTTAGGCTTTATATAAAAGGTGTAGGAATTTTATCAATTTGAACGATTTTATCAATGATTTATTAATAAAAGAATAATTTCTTTTTTTTTCTTGAAAAGTGGGAGATATTTGTACAATCCACCCCTGGAAAAGTGTAGGGGAATATACACCCCACCCACCACCCCACCGTCCCCCCCCCCCGGGGATTTACGCCAGTGCATCTACGGCTCTGACGTGATGTAGAATCCCTTTTGGGGGAGAGTTGCGACATAAACTCCTGTCTTTGGACACAAATTAGCCATGCGAATTCTTTCTAGTTAGAACACAGGGTGCTCATTGCAAATGAATACATAATGTTGCATTGCATTGGACATAAAAAAGTTCAAATCGTGGGTCGTCGCAACCCTCTGTATTAAATGGACTCTAACATAATGGTTCTTCAACCGCCCTCATCGACCAAGAAAACATATTTCCATTATGACGGAACCTTGATGTACACACTAGCAGGATTTTGTGGACTGTTTAATCATGGATATGGTATAGCGTTTACGCCTAGACGCCATTTTGTTTGGCCCCGTTTACTATTCAGCAATTTTCTTAACAGGAATTAATGAATAAAGGACAACGCGTATATTAAAGGCCAAACGTCTCTTTTGCATGCCTAAAACTTCACATTGTGTAAATGCACTAATACATTGGAGAAAATACGATTGAAGAATTTTTGACAAAGTATAGGAACTGAAAACTCGGTTTTAGTGGAATTATAGCAACAGGTGAACTTTGATTGCACTTTTTGTCTCAAAGGGACCAATAATTGTTCTGGTCTACAATATAGTATTCTTTCAGACGTTTACAGTGCATGTATTTTCATTATGTGTATTATTTGTGAAATTTATTAACAGTTCATGCATGTGTATTATAAAATGCATTCAAGGACATGACAGATAATATGCACAAGCACCGGACGTAGAAAAAGACTACACGTCGACGGTTACATTTAGCTGCAATTTTCAAATTACAACTAATTAGTGATCTTCAGATTTCACAGACATGTTCACTTCTTGAATAACCTAAGGGCATGAGGAATGTTTTTGAATGTCCCTGAACGATTACAAATGAGATTCCCCGTCTTTTAATGTGGCATTATTTATAGGACTAACGAACAGGCATGGAGATGGCCGCTCGCAGTGGGGACTCGGTGGTCAGTGGTACGGGAATAGCCGGATGCCTTATACAGCGTGGCCCAAAAAGAATGCTACAGATGCGATCGTTAATTTCTTCAAAATCATTCACAAAATGTCATTGGTGATAAATTCATGGGTTAGAACATTCTTTTTCCAACAAAATGATACCATGATCATTAATTTTGATTGAGGTGTTTGGATCTGAGGGTTATTTTTCGGAGGCAATGTCATTTCCCAAATTTACTATTTTTTACACTCCTGGAGATCATGAGAATACCGAAATATTCTCGCGTCTCAGCATGCCATACCAGACAAACCGCGATGACAATGGAGATGAAGCTCCCATCGTCTTCCTTATGAAAGCTAGGGCATTCCAGCCCTTTGTCATCGCGGTTTGTCCGGTATGGCAAGCTGAGACGCCAGAATATTTTGGCGTTCCGATGACCGCCGCTGTTGAAAAATTGGCAAAATTTGGGAAATTGCATTGCCTCCGAAAAATGGCCCTAGAATCAAAACACCTTACTAAAAATCATGATGCTTGGTATCATTATATTGGAAAAAGATGTTCTAACCAGAAATAAAATAATGACTTTGCGCGATAATGGTGAAGAAATTGCGATCATACTGCGTACATGCTGTCCTGGCCACCTTATAGTGTTAGGTTAAGGTTGTGATGCAGGAAACAAGAGGAGGAGAGGGGCTAACTATAAGGGATTGCACGATCTCGCGGTTGCTACAGAAGAGTCCTCATCATAAACAAATGTTAATTCCGTACAGCTAAGTCTGATAGTTGCTACGAAAGCAAGTTTGGGACCTCTCTGAACATCATTCTATCTCGTCAGATGTCCGATTTGTTCTCAAACTTGTGGATGTTGGAAAGAGTGAGGTTAAAAGAAAAAAAATCGGTTGTTTTCGCCTAGTTTTGCCTATAGGCGTGGTTCACCTATGTTGTAACACCTTGGATGAAACAGAATCTGTACATATGACGGTGGATTCCGATTAGTAGAACGATCAACGCGCATGCAAAGTTTGATATATTTTGACGCCGAATATCAATAAACTGTAGATATTTCACAATTCTCAAAGCTCACTAACTACAAGAAAAAGATGTTATTTTCATTAGTATCAGAAATAATTATAAATGAATGCGACATTATCCGTTCAAAACACAGTGAACAATGCGTCAACTTATTGCTTTTGATGAAAATATTTTGTAGTTAATGTGGTTTTTACTGAATAGAACACATCTCAGCATCCTATTCACCCCACGTAGCCCGCTGGGATGCGCAGATGCACATCGATAACGTTGGTTTACAAAGAAGGACTCGCAATATTTATTGAACACCACTTTTCAATATGCCCGAATTTCTGGCTTGGGTAAAGCTAAACTTTTACAAAATAGTAAGTTTTCTCATTATTATAACACCAAAATAAATCGGCGATATTTGCAATCAAACAAGCATTTTATATGAAAGTCCAAGAATCAAAAAATGATTGAGACAAAACCTCGTATGCCCTGCTCGTTAAAATCAGGACGATGTATTTTTTCATGGAACCTTTCCATATAATGCTTAGCCCGATAAAATAGAGAAGAACAAACACGATCATCATTTCGCAAAAACCTACGAACTAGACTCTTAAGCATTGATAAATCATAAAGATCAAATAATATATTATTAAGTCAAAATAAATGTTTCTGCTTAATTGTTGGATGTGAATACAGTCTTAAATTTGACTTTTCATACAATTTTGAAACTTAGGGAACCAATCTCGACTAGCACTCGTGCTAACTTTTGGTTTTCCCTTTAACAACAGTTGAAGTTTAGAAAAAAAATGTTTATTAGAATCGCTATTTCACTATTAGACTTTTTATAAAGCGTCAATTCATGCTTTAGTTATTAATTTAGGAATTCAATCATATTTGCATATTGTAAGGTATGGTAAATTTACAGGGTTTTTTTTATATGACATTATTATAATATAATATAATATGCCATGGATATTTTCTTTATCTTTGTAACTCATGTATGGATATGTATACCAGCATGTTACCTTTTGAATGTAAATATACATTTGTAATTTTGTCTTGTGTTGCTATTAATAAAGTCAAATTCAATTCAATTTGCATCATTGATTGTACGGTTTTAAATTGTTAAGCTCATGTCATTTGGCCTATGGACCATGAAATGAGTAACTGAAAGAAAGTTATCTTTTTAGAATGTGGACAATTAGTTTTTTTTCTTATTTCTTCACTTTTTTAAATACAACGTAGATTACATTACACACATTTTTGGCACTTTTGGAAAAGAAGAGGGCAGCTTCTAATGCAATTCATATGAAATATCAAAGATATGGCTAATTTTTTTTTACTTTGTGATGATTTCAACTTTTGATATTTTTGGTCTTATTTGTTCATCTTTCTTATCAATAATGAAATGACTGAAAATTAAACAATTAAACCAGTTTGTAAAATTGTAATTATTACAACTTACGCTTGTAAAGGACGAATTTCATTTAAACGAAACTTGTGTATGAATCATAAAAGAAAATTGATAGATCAACTCTAAAAGTAGGCGATAAATCATGCAATGCACGAGATGCCTCCTCAGGAATGTGCAGTGATGGTATTCTTCAACATAATATACCACAAGCAATAGGCCGCTCGGTAATTATTCAAATTTATGAATACTTTATTTGCAGCCTAGTGACGGGATGTTATAATCCTAATTTAAACAATGTGTGCTACAAACTATGGCATATGTGCCAAACAATGGTTATATAAGGCTAAAGAAATAATAATAAAAAAACAGCGTCTTGTTACTCAGAGAGCCAGGAAAGACAGGCGCTAAATGCATAAATACGGAGACAGATGTAAAACTCAGACATACGCATGAACCCAAATCAAAGATACCATTGAGAAAATTACAGAAGATTGAATGGAGCGGTAAGGCATATCGCCAGGAATAACAGATAATCTATTGGACAAAGAGGGTAACAGAATGGCAACCTCGTTCGCGAAAAGGCAAGAAGAAACAAAGCGACGAGAAGATGAACACAGAATACAGAAGAATGACATGGTCACAAGAGGAGAGATATTGATGTAGTGAATAATGCTCGAATATTTTTATACTACTGTACAGAGGATGGATCAGCATAGATAAGTAGATTGAGATATTTCTTTCATGTGTTGCTATGGAAAATTCAATAAAAATGTACTTGCAAGCACAGGTGTTTGCTATGTCTGGTATCTGGTTGTCAGAGTAACCTTTCGTCAGAATAGTACCCAGGTAGCAAAAACTATGGACCATCTGGGTTTTATTCGGGCTGGTCGGGCCCATATGCCCACATGGGACCCACGTGGGGCCATATGGGCAATTCGATATAGTAATCATCCCCAAGAAAACACACATTGGGCCCCGCATGGGTCCATATGTGTTGTTCTGGCAACGGCTGCACAAGAAAACACATATGGGTCCCACATGGAACCCATATGGCTATGCAACTAGCAAATTACCATAATGCCCTCATGGGGGCGATGGGATTTAAATTGGAGTGCAGGTATATAGCCTAAGTACGATTTTGTAGGGTTGGGACTATGTTTTTTCATAACAAATGAAATTTTAGTAATTATTTAATTATTAAGTAATTAATTAATCAATAATAATCATAATAAATTAGGAGGGTCTTCCATTGGGGAGTAAGTAGGCTACCCTTGCACCCCCCCCCATAGTCACCCCCACTGTATGTCCATACTGGCGTAAGAAGTGTGATAGATAATGCACATCGTCGTGAATACGACGTAATTTTTACGTGTCCTTTCAAAATGCCTAATGTATATTCATAGCCTAATTTGCATGATCGGGTAAGTGTAACAGTCCAGCAATATTTCCATACATAAAAAAAAATAGATTGTTCATGATAATTCTTAACAATGCACAAACAGACAAAGACCCCGTGTCATGTGCTTCTATTTGTTATTTCAATGGGTTACTATGGCATCCTCTATGCAAACAAAAAGAAATACTAATAGTCATGTAACTATGAAATTTGTTACCCTTAAATCTGTGATATATATACTGTGCAAACATGCAGTATAGTTAGTGGGTTAGGATTTTGAAGTTAGAAAATAGGTTAGTGATGTAGTATGTGTGTAGGAGTAGATTAGATAGGATCTATAATAATTATAGGATACCTTGCATAATGCTTGTAAAGCAGGCTTAATATAATATTATATTTTTCATCTGGGACCCAGATGATTCCCAGATGAATCATCTGGGACCAGATGATTCCCAGATGAACCATCTGGGAACCAGATGGTTATCTGGCTCTATATGGGCCCTTTGTCCCACGCCCACATGAAGCCCACACGAAACCCACATACCCAGATGGGGCCCAGATGGGCCCATGGTGCAAATGGAATATGGGTACCATATGGGCATTCTGGGCCCATGTTGGCCCATCTAGGCACCATATGGTAGCCCATATGGTACCCACATGGTAGGCGGAGTTTTGCCCACATGGTACCAGATGGTCCCATATTTCTTGCTACCTGGTATGCATACTTTATTATTCTATTTTTATGAAACTGTTTCAGTGACCTAGGGTCAGTTGAAAGGAAATCTGAGCGTGCGCAGTAGCACTTGTATGGCTAGTTTCCTGAAGTTCTCTGCATCGGCGAACATAATTGCATTCAATGCCATGGCAGATTTGTTCACCGCACAAGAGAAAATTGGTCTTTGTTTCGTATCTCGTGTATCTAGGTCTCTGCTCAAAACTAAAAGTGCTCCGGCGTGCCTGATATAAGTACCCCTTTTCGGCTTTGCCCCAACCAAAATACGTTTCCACACGCCCCCTGAATGCAGGTACCTTTACTCTACAAATATATACGGAGATCCGATCCGATGCTTTCAAGGACTGGACAATATACTGGTGCTGTAACTTATAATCTATAATGGGCAAGGATCACTAGCGTACTCCTCGAGGGGGGGGGGGCAGAGTGCCCCCCTGACGAGGAAGGAGGGATTAGTTTTTTTGCTTGTCAGCAGAAAAAATGTGACCCAAGAAATCTGAGCCCCCCAAATGTTTCGTCATTTCCCCCCCTCCCCGCTTAGCGACTTTTCGGAGACTGGACCTGACTGAGAAAAAATGTTGACCTTGGATTTTGAGTGAAAAATTTTTCGTCACTACTTCCCTTCTTTCTGCAGAGTGATGCATGAAATCGTGTCTATGCATCAAAGGGTATAAGAATAAGCAATAAAATTTAGGGGCCATTGTTAACTGTAGAAAGTTATGACTTAAAAAAAAATAAAAATAAAGCGTGCGTACGCTTTCGTCGTGACGCGCGCAGACAGTTAGCACGAGTGATGTACTTGACTTGAAGTTACAATCTTCCAAATTTGATCCATACTCGACCCCAGTCACGAGATATGGACAAAACACAGTTTTGCTTTGTGATGTCATAGATGACGTCCAAATAGTTTGGCATAAAAAGTGATGCATGAAATCAGATCTTTGCATCGTGGGCTATCAAATTAGGCATTAAAATTAGGGGTCTTCGCTAATTCTAGAGAGTTATAAGTGATTCAAAATACCCTTTATTCAGTACGGGCGCATACACGCGCATTCACGAATTTTAGTTTGGGTCTAGGTGGTTGGGAAAGAGTTCTTAATGATGAGGAATTCAATCAGACGTCCAGAACCATCAGTGTTGGGTCCGAGGCCGACTTGTCCGAGGCAAAGGCCAAGGCCACAGCCGGATCACCCGAGGACGAGGACAAGGCCAAGGCCGACCCACCCGAGCCCCGAGTAAAAGGACAAGGCCAAGGCCGGAATGGTCGAGGCCAGACCGAGGCCGAATATTCCAATACAAGGCCGGTCGATACCGGAGAGCCAGGAAAAGGCCAACGTTGATCCGAACTTGAAATCGATCCGTGTTAGTGAGTTGACCCCGAAATTTTGACGCACTTCCGGAAGTTGGTGATCGTCTGCTGAACCGAGCTGGGTTGCTTGTGTTAGCGATTTACATGCATTTGTCCCATTCACTAACACTAGACCCTAGGGATTAAGAAAATCACCATTTCAAGTTCGTTGTTAGTGTTAGTGTTATTTCTGTCTCGGCTTACCTCGCTGGGTCGCGCAGTTGTACGTGTAATATCTATGGCAGCGCGATGGCACGCGATAAGCGGCAAGAAAAAAATACAATATTTTAGATTGTGAAAGAACGAAGACATAATGAAATAAGTCAAATACATGAAATCAAGGGGGAAGTACATGCCTTTCCAACAGTATTACATTTGTAGTACGATTGATTAAATTTCATAGAGAAATTACAACATTTATTCAGGTTTTCCGCGGTTTTCATGTACGTCGAGTAAGAGACGTGACGTCACGCTCGTGTTAACACTCGTGTTATGCTATCGATTACAGAATCGATAGTGGCCGTTAATCCGAGTGGCAGTGTTGGAGTTCGGTTTAACGGCTCTTGCCGTCTACTAACACTAACAATAACACTAATCCAAAACTTGAAATCACCCAGTGAGCTCTTTGCTTTGGTTATGTATTATTTTTCCACACCACCATAAAAAACATACATGCTCATATAAATCGACATATACATTGCATATATTTCTGCTCTTTCAGATGAGGTATAACATGTATAACCTAAACGGCTTATTAATCTTGCTATAATGTAAAATATAGCCGAAAATCTCGGGGTCCCCCAGGGATTTTTCATTAATTAATAACAAAAAAAAACTAAAGACATTCAGAATCCATTATTACAGAGTTATAACTTTGGGGCATAAAGCTTTCAAATAAAAACAAAATCCCCGAAACTAAACTTGGGCTTTAATCACTTTACAACTGGGCTACGGATTATATTGATTGCCAAAATTCAGGGCCGTATGTATACATGATGTAGAACTAACATTATGTCCATATAACGTTAGATCTGTTCTAACTTATTGTACGAAACAATAACTTGAATGACACACACACACAAAAAATTGCATGTGAGGGACAAGCATCCCACATTCCCACTGCCCATGGCGCGGGCGCGGCAGGGTTAAGACACCGATTATTCTACCAGGTTAATCTTAGACTTACACTCAAAGGTACAATACAACATAAGAGCAAACATTTTTTTAACAAGGGATAACACCATGATAGATGAAGTTTTTCTTACCACGCCGGCAAACTAACGTTATTCAGTTATTACTCAACATTAGCCGTGCGTGATCAGCATACCAGCTTAGAGTTGGACAGATGCATATGCACGTACGCAGGTACGTACGTACGTGCGGCCACTGAACTCTACACTACGTAGTGTAGAGTTCAGTGCGTGCGGCCCACCACTCGCATTGAACGCGCGGCGTGCGCTTGCCAAAACATGTTTTGTGACACGGATGCAGATGCATCCGTGCCACAGTCACGAGATGTGACACTATTGCAAACTTCTCACATGTTTGTATGCAAGTTTGTGTCACGGATGCAAGCTTTGATGTACCACAGATGCACAAATGCTCTCTCTCTATTCGTTTCAATAATATTTCATTTTTGAGAAACTGACAACATTCGGCATTTGCACTTCCTAAACTTCTCCCGGCCTCGACCGACCTTGACCCGAGGATTGCGTCCGAGGCCGAGGACGAGGCCGAAGATTAACCTCCGCCTCGAGACCCACAACACAGATAACCATAACCTCCCCCCCCCCCAAAAAAAATGGTATTGGTGAGTTTGTAGAAACTCGGGGCCAATCTATGCATATGCAGCTTTGAAATAAATGAAAGCATGATACTGTATAATTGAAACATTAATTACGATGTTTGGTACAGTTTAGAAGCACCCTGACACTGCCTTGTAAATTCGGGTAGAAATGTGGCTCATTTGCCCAAGGATTATTTGCAGTATACATGAATGTTACCATGTTATGAAATCGGCGGATGTCGCTTATAATTCTTTTAGGAATATGTAATATGGGAATAGATTTTTGACAGCACAAATATAATAACATATATGTGATTCGTCACCCTGATACCTGGATAAAGTTACACAACCCAAAGTAAGGGAAGTGCCAAATATCGTATGTTTTATATAAAGTATATAGAAGTGAAGTTTCTTAAAAATCAAGAGTTTTATGATTTTTCATGTTGGACAAATTGAAATATTTTTTACCCAAAGTATTTTTCTATCTCTTTTTATGTGTCATAAGATGTGTGAATTTATCAGGGTATGCTGTTGACAGGTCACATAGCACTGACGACAACAAATGCCTATGGATTACCGATAAGATAAAATTACGTCTGTATGCAGGCTCTTTTTATTGGTTGCTGTGAACAGGAGAAAAGTAATCTAAATAAAGAAAAATAACTGCGCAGTTATATCAAATAATACGAGAGCGAAACACATCGAAGAGATAGCAAGACACAAAAACAAACACACGAACACACTTACACGCAAACAGACACGTGTTAATGTTGCTGTTGCTCTCATTCTCTCCATTTCTATAATACAGGCGGCTTGACTCTAACCAGATAACGGAGATCCATCCTGATGCCTTTCGAGGACTGAGGATTTTATGGTACCTGTAAGTGTTAATCTTCATGATCAATAAATAATGGGGTAGAGATGTGATCTAGCGGTCCAGTTAACTATTACCACCATTCTGACTATTACCTGATTTAATGTGTCTTGTTATGGGTGGTTCTCACGTTGGATTCATTGCAAATATAAGTAGAACCAATATTTCGAAGTGGTGGGTGTTTTCATTATGTGCTATATCTAACAGCAGAATAGTTTTATACGTAATTTCTACTTATTTATCTAAAGCTACAGGTCAAAACTACCCACCATCGAATCCATGAAATTATTTCTCGTGAGGCAGAATATAGGAGATTGGCAAGACGTATGTTTCTGAAGCATTGTTGTCCTAAATTACCCTACCACTCTGAATATAGGAGATTGGCATGACGTATGTTTCTGAAGCATTATTGTCCATTATTGTCCATTATTGTCCATTATTGTCCAATATTGTCCATTATTGTTCATTATTGTCCCTGACGAGGAAGGAGGGATTTGTTTTTTGCTTGTCAGCAGAAAAATTGTGACACAAGAAATTTTAGCCCCCCCCCCCCCAATAAAAAAAACTCGTCACCTCTCCCTCCCGCTTAGCGACTTTTCGGAGACTGGACCTGACTGAGAAAAAATGTTGACCTTGGATTTTGAGTAAAACAGTTTTCGTCACTACTTTCCTTCTTTCTGCAGAGTGATGCATGAAATCGTGTCTACACATCAAAGGGTATCAGAATAAGCAATAAAATGTAGGGGCCATTGTTAACTGTAGAAAGTTATGACTTACTGCAAAAAAAAAAAACTAAAGCGCGCGTACGCTTTCATCGTGACGAGCGTAGACAGTTGGCACGAATGATGAACTTGACTTAAAGTTAAAGTTATCTTTGTGATGTCATAGATGACGTCCAAATAGTTTGGCATAAAAAGTGATGCATGAAATCAGGTCTTTGCATCGTGGGCTATCAAATTAAGCATTAAAAGTAGGGGTCTTCGTTAATGCTAGAGTTATGAGTGATTAAAAATGCCCATCATCCAGTACGTGTGCATACACACGCATTCACGATTTTTTTGGGCGTGTAAGCGTTGGTTTGGGTCTAGGTTGTTGGGAAAGAGGTCTAAATGATGAAGCATCCTGGCACTGCCTTGTAAATTCGGGTAGAAATGTGGCTCATTTGCCCAAAGATTATTTGAAGTATACATAATGTTATGAAATCGGTGGATGTCGCTTATAATTTTTTTTAGGAATATGTAATATCGGAATAGATTTTTTACAGCACAAATATAATAACATATAATGTGATTGGTCACCCTGATACCTGGATAAAGTTACACTACCCAAAGTAAGGGAAGTGCCAAATATTGTAAGTTTCATATAAAGTATATGGAAGTGAAGTTTCTTAAAAATCAAGAGTTTTATGATTTTTCATGTTGGACAAATTGAAATATTTTTCACCCAAAGTATTTTCTATCTCTTTTTATGTGTCATAAGATGTGTGAATGTATCAGGGTATGGTGTTGACAGGTCACATAGCACTGACGACAACAAATGCCTATGGATTACCGATAAGATACAATTACGTCTGTATGCAGGCTCTTTTTATTGGTTGCTGTGAACAGGTGAAAAGTAATCTAAATAAAAAAAAATAACTGGGCAGTAATATCATATAAGCCGAGAGCAAAACACATCGAAGAGATAGCAAGACACAAAAACAAACACACGAACACACTTACACCCAAACATGCACGCGCAATTCGTTCAATATTGTTTATGTTGCTCTCATTCTGTCCATTTTTAATAACACAGGCGGCTTGGATGGATCTGCGTTATCTGGTTAGAACCAGTTAACGCAGATCCATCCTGATGCCTTTCGAGGAGTGTGGATTTTATGGTACCTGTAAGTGTTAATCTTCCTAATCAATAAATAATGCGGTAGAGATGTGATCTAGCGGTTCAGTTAACTATTACCACCATTCTGACTATTACCTGATTTATTTTGTCTTGTTATGGGTGGTTCTCACGTTGGATTCATTGCAAATATAAGGAGAACCAATATTTCGAAGTGGTGGGTGTTTTCATTATTTGCTATATCTAACAGCAGAATAGTTGTATACGTAATTGCTACTTATTTATCTAAAGCTACAGGTCAAAAATACCCACCATCGAATCCATGAAATTATTTCTCATGAGACCGATTATAGGAGATTGGCAAGACGTATGTTTCTGAAGCATTATTGTCCTAAATTACCCTACCACTCTGAATATAGGAGATTGGCATGACGTATGTTTCTGAAGCATTATTGTCCATTATTGTCCATTATTGTTCATTATTGTCCCTGACGAGGAAGGAGGGATTTGTTTTTTGCTTGTCAGCAGAAAAATTGTGACCCAAGAAATTTTAGCCCCCCCCCCAATAAAAAAAAATCGTCACCCCCCCCTCCTCCCGCTTAGCGACTTTTCGGAGACTGGACCTGACTGAGAAAAAATGTTGACCTTGGATTTTGAGTAAAACACTTTTCGTCACTACTTTCCTTCTTTCTGCGGAGTGATGCATGAAATCGTGTCTACGCATCAACGGGTATCAGAATAAGCAATAAAATGTAGGGGTCATTGTTAACTGTAGAAAGTTATGACTTCCAAAAAAAACAAAAAAACTAAAGAGCGCGTACTCTTTCATCGTGACGAGCGTAGACAGTTGGCACGAGTGATAGACTTGACTTAAAGTTAAAGTTATCTTTGTGATGTCATAGATGACGTCCAAATAGTTTGGCATAAAAAGTGATGCATGAAATCAGGTCTTTGCATCGTGGGCTATCAAATTAAGCATTAAAAGTAGGGGTCTTCGTTAATGCTAGAGAGTTATGAGTGATTAAAAATGCCCATCATCCAGTACGTGCGCATACACGGGCATTCATGATTTTTTTGGGCGTGTAAGCGTTAGTTTGGGTCTAGGTTGTTGGGAAAGAGTTCTAAATGATGAGGAATTCAGTCAGACGTCCATAACCATAAAACACACAAAACAAATGGTTGGTATTGGTGAGTTTGTAGAAACTCGGGGGCAATTTAAGTACATGCACTTTTGAAATAACTTAAGGCATGATACTGCGTGATAGAAACATTAATCACGATTTTGGTACAGTTTAGAAGCACCCTGGCCATGCTGGCACTGCCTTGTAAATTCGGGTAGAAATGTGACTTATTTGCCCAAGGATTATTTAAAGTATACATAATGTTATGAATTCGGCGGATGTCGCTAATAATTGTTTAGGAACATGCAATATGGGATAAGTTTTTTGACAACACAAATATAATAACATTGGTCACGCTGATACCTGGATAAAGTTACACTTCCCAAAGTAAGGGAAGTGCCAAATATCGTAATTTTTATACAGAGTATGAAAGTGAGGTTTCATAAGAAATCAAGAGTTTTATAATTTTTACATGTTGGACAAATTGAAATATTTTTCACCCAAAGTATTTTTCTATCTCCTTTTATGTGTCATAAGATGTGTGAATATATCAGGATATGCTGTTGACAGGTCACATTGCACTGACGACAACAAATGCCTATGGATTACCGATAAGATAAAACCATGTCTGTATGGAGGCTGTTTTTATTGGTTGCTGTGAACAGGAGAAAAGTAATCTAAATAAGTAATCTAAATCTATTACAGATAATCATAATCAGCGACATTTTGTTGGTTTGGAGCTGGGTGGTCACAAATAACTGTGGGCAGAAATAACAGAAAATGTGACAGCAAACACATCGAAGAGATACACAGACACAAAAACACACACGAACACACTTACACGCAAACACACACGAGTGCAAGACGTTCAATATTGTTCATATTGCTGTTGCTCTCATTCTCTCCATTTCTATAAAGGCCCTGTCACACTATAGCGTTTAAAGCCAACGTGTGCCCAACGTGTTCGAAAATTTGTGTGAACGTTCGTGCACGTTGTCAGTCGTTGGTAACACGTTTGACATGCGTTTATTCGTTAGCTGTTCGTCCGAGGGTCGTCGGGGTTCGCTGAGAGCGATGGTGCCAATTTTTTTTTATTTCGGACATGTTCAAAATTTTGAGCGTGCAGCAACGTGCTGACCGGTACGCCGTGCAAACGTTGAGTATTCGCTGTTTGAACGTCCCGCACGTTGGGCATTTGTTTCTTAATCGTCCACCGTTCGTCCATAACACGCACACTCCATCTGATGCGTTGCTATAACGTATGCTCAATGCACACAACCTCACATAGCGTCAGTTGAACGAAAGGCTAACGAATACACAACGAAGTGACCTATTGTGCCTTGTGAGGATTAGTTTTTGATCTGCAATACTTCGCCTTGATTGCAAAATAATGAAATCAAGTTTTTGCATCTCAACTGTAAAGGTCTGAATTTTCAGAATTATATGAATTTAAATACAGAAGATCACGTTTTCACCTTGTGTGTAGGAATATCAGAACAATTTGATATAAAGTTATGCATAATTTTCAATTTTTGAACTAGAATAGCCCAACAAAGGTGACTTGAATGAAGCGAATAATATGAAGGAAAATATAAAATTAATCAAGCAGATTGGTGAGCATGGATGAGGATCCAGCAAAATCTAACACCTTTCTGGTTGAATAATCACCAAAATCGACAAGCTGATATCAGGCACTGTGATTGGTCAATTACCATTGGTTGGGTATGACGTAATAGCTCTCTAGATATATTCGTCTCATGAGAAATAACTACATGGATCGATGTGGCAATTTTTGAATCTGTGGGCTTTAGATAAATAAGCAAAATTACGTATAAAACTATTCTGCCTGTTTAGATATAGCACATAATGAAACACCCACGACTTATCGAAATAATGGCTCTTCTATATTTGGCAATAAATCCAACGTGAAGACCACGCATAACAAGACATAATTAAATCAGGTAAAGTCCAGAATGGTGGTATGCTAACTGAACCGTAGAATCACATCTCTACAGCAATTAATTTATTGATCAGGAAGATTAAAAGTTACAGCTCCAATAAACTCCCAACAGTCCTCGAAAGGCATCAGGATGGATCTGCGTTATCTGGTTAGATCAAAGCTGCCTGTGTTAAGGCCCCTGTCACACTATAGCGTTTAAGCCAACGTTGTGTCCAACGTACATGTTTTTCGTCGCAAAATTTGGCATAAGTCCAAACACGGTCTCAAGTACGTTCAATATTCGATGCTTAAAACGGCGTATAAAGGAATGGGCAACGAATAGAACTAATGGTGATCGTATATTCTAGTGCGTCCCACGTGACGAATTACAGCGGAGCGTGTGCAGCGTCATATCAAACGAATGCGACGTACACAACGATGACCATCACGAATGTCCGACGTATGAGTAGCCACTGCCTAATCGCTTGCTGGCGATCATGCCTTGACTGGTCAAAAGACGTTCATTATCTGTATATATTATTCAGACATCAAAAGTAATTCACTCGGTTCAATTTATTTGTTTCTTCGATGCATATAAAACAATAAGTAAAACAAAATACAATATGAAAGCAAAAAATCAATGAAAAAAAATATAAGGGAGACAAACAGAAATAGATGTTAATTGGAAGCAACGTTATAAATTGTACCAAAAAGGTATAGTATATTTTTATAATTTAAGTATGGATTGATGTCAATGTGTTAAACCGAAAAAATCATGGTGAGAGAGAGAACTCCGGTAATGGGAAAGTTACATATTATTAGTAGCTGTTCTTTTAAATCTTTTGAAATGGTACGGATTTGGTTGTTTATATATTTCGTATATCGTTAATTGATGAATAACCAACAGTTATCTGAAAACGGACGCTTCTAAACATTTTCAAGTCACATATCACGTTTAGCGCCAACGTGTTGGCTAAGCGTGTTCCGAAAATGGGCCTGGACGTTTCGAATGTACGTTGGTCAAGTCGTTAGTTTGTACGCTTGATATTGCGTTGTATTCGTTAGCTGTTCTTTCAGTCGTCGTCGTAATTCGTTGCGAGAGAACTGTGGATTATTTGAACATGTTCAAAATTTTGGAGCGTTAGCGCCAAATACGTGCTGATCAGCACGTATTTATTCGTCGAGTATGTATCGCTGTTTGAACGATCCACAGCGTTGGGAGTTCGTTTGTCGTAATCGCTCCACTGTTCATCCAAAAAACGTCCACCCTCATCTTGAAGCAATATACATAACGAATGCTCAACGCTATATATAGCGTCAGCTTAAACGAACCCAAAAGGTTTAAGCGATATACAGCGAAATTCAACTTTTATCAAAAGTTCTGCTAGTACTTCTGACGATATGACGCGATAGTCTACCGCGTTACAGTCAGTGTGTGCCACAGAGCACGGAGCGTGTAAGGAGCGTTTCTTCTGACGTCCCAGCCCCCATTGATACCGATGGATACCTGTATCATTTCTGTTTGTTTCTTACAAAAATGGAAAAAGCACAGAGACTTCCGACTTCAGTATAATTTTGGTCATTCTCTATCAGAAATGTGACATGAACCATCACCATCATCGGTCTCCGTAGACCGGAGTAGAAGACGTACTTAAGCAACAATGGTTTGCCCACAGTACTCTATCTAGCAATCAATTTAGATTTCAGTTAGCTTCCAGACCGATATCTTGTGAAATGGTGTCTAGAAAAGCCGTGTTAATTCCTACCTTGCTTTCTGTAGTATTGAGAACATATAATCTCTATGTACAGGTAATTTTAACATAAATACTGTTGCAATGATAATTATTTTTTTTTTCCTTCAAAGACTCGACAAACAGCTAAATTTGGGTCAAATTGTAGATCTATTTTCCCTGAGACCACTTCGATCCCAACGGAGTGCATTGGGGTCAAATATGACGGTTGAGTCTGTTTTAGAATCATGCGATTGTAGACTTAGGCGCCAATACAGGCAAGGCTGAATTCTCTGATAGTTAGCTGGATCAAACAATCTTCCCTTTTTTCAGTCTGGGAAGATATCACTTTTTGTCGCATTCGGCTTGATTTCCACTATTTCTAGTAGCTATTATCCAAGCCCACAGCTCTGCCAGGTTTTGCTTGTTTGAGAGATGCACTCTAATTCTTTCTCAGGCATTCTATTTCTTTCAGTATGCACTCGTAGAGTGTTACAATAATAAATTAAATTATTGTGGTGATAAGTGTTCTTTTTTTTTTCTCCTATATCAATTAATGCGGAATATACATTTAGCATACGTTTTGATTGTGTCTCCTGGGTTTCGCTTTCCTTCTTCTTTTCCCAATTTTTGAGCCCCTTTCCTTTCCAATATTGTCCTCTGTTTCGTACCTGCATGCCCGTCCTTTTTTTCTGTTTCAGTATTGTATTAGTATTGTTTGCTGCGTGCTTGTATTGTTTCATTATTGTAAAAACTGTTCTCATGACCTATACATTATTTAGATTTTTTCCCTCTTTAATTTCCTATGGGGCCTACGAATACAAGTTTACTTCAGTAGGCTCCATCATTTCCTACACTGCCTCAAGGAATTTAGCATTAGCTCCTAATTATCATTTATTATTGTGTTATACACAATGTATGTTCAATCAAATAAATTTAGCTCCATAAAGATCAATTTGTTGCAGAAATGTTTCTAAGTAATAAACGATATCAGTTGTTGATTAACAGTTGTTGATAACAGTTGTATATTTTGTGCTTATGATTTTGTGCACTGTACAAAATAATTTGTGAAATGTCAAATAAATAAATCAAATCAACTCAAATCAAATGAAAATGCTTCTTCTTCGTCTTATTCTGGGTTGACAGTGATTTCCTTAATAGAGGCGGCTGGCCCTTCCTGGTTCTGAAAGTCTTGTAGCCAGGCGGAGTTTCTCTCTTCCGGTGATCGCGAAGTTGAACTATTCTAGTTTGTTTTCGTCCAGTGATTTCATTGATGATCTCCGAAGCTTCTGAATGCCTGTTTCCAGTAAGAGTGTGCTTTGACACGAGATATTTTCTCCTCAAGCATTAGTCTTTCCTCAGAAACGTAAACTTCCTTCAGCTTTTCAAGAACAAGTGGTAGTGTTGAATTTGTTAGTTGCTCGTTGTAGGTTCAGTCTTTGCAGCTTGCACTACCGGGGAAGGTAGGCGTGGCTGCAGAGTCCGACGGGGCTTTTGATATCTTTCGCTGTTCTGATGCAGGTTCCAGAGAGTTGGTTACACTTTATCCTGTTCTGGAAGCTCCTCAAATTACATATTGTACATGGATTAAAACGGTTTGCCACTTTGACTGTATATGCTGCTCTCTGAGTACACGAATTCTTGCAAAGTTTGTTGAAGTTCAAGGGCAGTGTTTACTTTTGCGTCTCTTTACGAGTACGCAAGCTGAGTTGTACTCTGGCCGACACTATTCTGTGGTCTCAATCAACAGTTTAGAAAGTATTTGCATGATTCAGCGTTGTGGAGGAGTTACCCACTTTTTCTGATAAGGATGAAATCAGTCTGAGCCTCGGTGGAATCAGGGTACTGGAAGGTCACATCTTACGGGAGGTTCCTGAAATAGGTGTTACAAACATGAACCAGCTTGCCATCACCCATACCTTCAAGGCAGGGGCGGCGCCACAGGGGAGGCAGAGGCGAGCGGCCGCCCTAAAATTGTCAAGACTCGGAAAATCATAGGGGTTGTATGAATTGTTAGCCGCTTTGACATTTCGCTCCTATTGGTTTTCGCCCTCCCTTGATTTTTATCTGGCGCCGCCCCTGATTCAAGATAGCAGAAGATGGAAGAAGGGAACATCGTAGGCATGTTGATATGGACCGAGATTATGGTGTACGACCAGCTTCTCATAGAGCTTCGTCTGAGGACTCCAGATAAGGTTGTCAAGAGCAACATTGAAATGTCAATTAAATTTGCATTTATGATGAAATTGGTCTATTAATTTCCGCTTCTCACTACCTTTCCTACGTGTCGAGCGCAGACACAGCATGTAGAGAGG
>JZLH01S0008255.1:80903-101569 GCA_001188425.1 Eucidaris tribuloides
TTTTTGTTAAAGAAAATGAGATCATTGTGGTACCTCCATTGTCGTACTAGAATTATGGTGGTGGCAACATTCTGGGGGGATAGTGCTTGTACAAGAATATCTATAACATTGGTTCAACAATTTACGAGGTTCTTAATGTTAGAACTGCAGTGATGTCTTCGGAGTTTGAGGTCAGCATAGGAGTGGATTTTAATAACGAAGCACATGATAGGCACAAATTTGGATTGCCCTAATAATAATAAAAATAATAATGGGTTCTTATAGTGCGCTATCCAATGTATCATAGCGCTTACACATTTTATTACCCGGTCACTGGATACATGATTCGAATCCTGCACCTATACTGCCTCACTCTCCACTCCTGGGGGAGCATCCAGCCAGTCGTTATTTTACAGCGCGCGCACATGCTTATACATTCCACATAACATTGCCCATTCCTACGGCATACCATTTATCACTGGTAGAGGCAGAAGTGTGGATAAAAATGCCTTGCTGAGGGATTCGTGCGGGCGTAGATGGCTTGAAACCACTTACCTTGGATGGGAGAAGAGCGATCTACCCGCTCAAGCCACGAACGGTCCACAGTTTGTTTGTGTACACAAACCCTTGCCTCTGGACTCAAAATGACTTGAAAGTGTATTTTATGCAATTCATTTGATTGGCACCACTTTATAAGTGCCTACGCTTAGGCCTCTTCTGCTTTTTGAAAGCAAATGCTGCAAAGATCTTACTTAAATGTGGTTCCTCCTGTTACGGCTTGTTACTGTAGTTGAGAACTGGCTGCCTCTAAAACCTAATTAAGTTGTATTCTTACTGTCCAAAAAGTGATCTTATTCATCTACCGCACTTCCTAACTTTTCATTGCGGGAAATTAGTAACTCATTCCGAGCCATGATGTTCATGGATCTTGAGTGACTGTTTTACCCTCGCGAACTAACGCTTCAATTAAATGCAAAGGCCTGGTTCTTTCGTTTACTATAAGTGGCAGGATATGGTTGGTCAACCATGAAACTGCTAAATCAGCCCAGCATATCACTTGTATTCTGATGCTTAAGCAATTTACTGTTCACTATTGACTTATATGCTGCTCGGTACCCACTTGCAGGTTCATTCAGAGGGTTCAACGGCTACTTGTAACTTGCATTTGACGGTGAGATGCAATTTATAGACGGTGCAGTTCAATTTTATGTTGATACAGTAGTTAGCTTTGCCTATCTCAGTGCAGGTCTGCCTATTAAGTATTTAACTCATTATGTTTGCGAGATGGCAATTAGAGAGCTGGGCGACATTCATTTGTTAATATCGTAAGCTTATAACAATATTGTCAAGAACAATTTCAAGGAGCTTAAAAAGTGTTGAGGCCCTAGCAGGGTGGAACCAGGTTACTAATTCTTAACAAGAACAATGTTTCACTTCTGGAGCAGTCAAAGTGGAAGTTCACATTTTCCAACTATGCTCAGCTACATGGGTCGTGGGAACACACTTTCAAAACAACAACAACAAAAAAATTATTATCCGGAAAACTTACATGTACAAGGTCCAGGCTGAAATATTCTCTGCCTCTTGGGCCAAGCGATGCTTTAAGACTCAAACTGGCACCATTGCCACTGGACTACAGTGTGTGCAATAATGTACATGTTAGAAGCAGGACTAGAGATACAGGCGTGACCTGTGTATATAATTGCTCCTAAACGCAGCTACTTCCAGGACTACACTGGACGGTTGAGTATAATTACCCTTTCGATTTGATGGGGTTTTGGACTACAGTCAATGTGACTACAGGCTTCCAAATCCTCTGTTACCCGAATGAGAGGTTACGAATTAAATAGAAAGATTAAATGAAACTTACAGGTTTGAATTAAGATCTGTATTTTGATGAGTAAGCGCGAAGGGAGGATAGTACACATGCATCCTCTCTCCCTTACTCAATTAACATGTAACTGTAGTGTAAGTTCTCAGTTTAACAGCAAATTCGTTTATGGACATACCGTTATCAGAATAATGCAAAGTATGCACTCTAACAATGATGTTCTGTAGTCCACTTTGCTGCTCCAATCCGACTGTGCGCGGCGCAAGGCGGGATTCATTGTTCTTCCTCCTTCGACTTACTCATAAATACACATTAAATTTCAAAATGGTAAGTTCTCATTTATCTTTCAATTATTATTGTTAATATTATTCTTAAGTAGTATTATTATTAGTTTGTATATTATGCTGTTGTTGTTGTTGTTGATAGGGATTTGAACACAGGCGAACCACTGGAAGGTCGTTTTCTTTTTTACGCCCCCTTGAAAAATCCCTGCATACTGGGCGTGGAATGATCTGGCATGTGTGTGCGCTCGGCTGCGCGCGCGGTGTGTGTGTGTGTGTGGTGTTTCTTGTGTGGGTTCTTTAACGACACAAGGACCGGCCGTTACAGCAACCACCCCCGGCGCCATCAACCGTGTGAATGTATGTGGTGTATAGTGTGTGGCTACGTAGCGTGTGTGTGTGTGTGTGATTTGTGGTGTGTTGTTGTATTGTGTTGTCTGAGTGAGCAGCCGCGTTAGTGAACGTATTATGATCGAACTCTCTGGACAGCGGAATCATCAATCGATCGTCCGTCAAGTGACTGTATGTGTGAGCGTGCATAAGGCAAATTTTCCTATTATGATGTATCTTGGTAATAGACCAAATGTGATTTGTGTTGACCAGCTCAATATTTAAAGGAGAAAGGCACAGCAATAACAGGCATAAGTTAAGAAATTAAGAGAGGGCATGAGAATTGTGAGAATTATGGGATTGTGATAAGACAGCCTAAATAAGGCTACTGTGTGACTCACACTCAGCAAGGACCCTTAAATTAGTTAATTTGTGGTTATATGTCTTTGCAAGCCTTACCTTAAAGATGATAGGTAACATTGTGGGCTTCAATTTAAAAAAATGTAAACTTTGATATCTGGCTACATGTATGTGTTTCAGATGAACAATAAACACCTGAATACACAAAGGTTGGGAAAGTCTACACTGCCAATGGCAGTTATGCATGAATAAACATTAAAAACTCGGGCGAGTTTTAATAGCTTGGTGTACACACAGTAAGTCTATCGCGGAGGAAATGGGCAAGGCGAATCTGGGGAGGATTTCCTAACGCTTGCGATGCATCGTAACCCATCGTAAGGGCTTGAACCGTCGCAACCATGGGAACATCATCGCCGTGGACGATGGGTTGTTGGGATTTCACGAAACTCCTGCGACGCGGGTTAGCGTCGCTAATCCATCGCAGGTCTGCGAATGGTCAAAGAGTTGGCGCAGCGGGCGATGGGTCTTAAAACCGCAACTTGCTGTGCAGGTCAAATACTGGCGCCGAACTTTTTGAACGTCGGAGAGACAGTCTTGAGCCATTGATAGTACCCTTTTTATACAAATTTCTGAAACATTACTCAGCTTTTTACTTGAATAATTTATTAAGCTCTAAATCATCCTAATTTCATACTGGCGATTATTATTATTGTTCTCTGTTATTGGTATTGATAATGTGATTTTATTTTTGTTATATTAGAGTAGTAGTATTGTTCCTTATTATCATTATATATTGTTATTACTTATATCATTATAATTATATTATATAGTGTAGTAAGTAGTAGTTAGGTTATTTTGATAATCGCTTTTTACTATTGTTGTGCTTGTGTGGTTTTGGTTTGGTTTGGTGTGTGTTTGCATGTGTGTGGTGTGTGTGTGTGGGTGTGTGTGTGGTGTTGTGATTGTGTGTGTGTGAGTGTGTGTGTCATGTGTGTGTTGTGTGTTGTTGCTGTGTGTGTGGGTGTGCTGTGTGTGTGTTGATGGCTGTGTGGTAGTGTGTGTGTGTGGTGTGTGGATTTGTGGTTACATGCTGTGCAAGTTTGCTGTGCTATGTACTGCATATGTTCTTGTCTGCTATTAGTTGTGTGTTGGGTGACCTGTTTGTGTCTCTGATTGTGTATTTTGTGTCTTGTACATATGTTGTGTTATGTTTTATGAATTATTTATCTCTTCACATCTAGGTAATATTCCACAGGCGTGGAATGTCGTTGGAATAGGTGATATGGTTGATTCTCCCTTCCCAAAGAGCCAAATGCTTTCTTTGCTGATTCAAATATATTGCTAATCTTGCAACAGCATCATACAATCACAATCATACCGTACATCACAAAATCACTTATCAAACAAAACATAAATTTAGTATGACATTAACTTTATTACATCTGTTTGTTGAACATATCAAAACGACTTAGCATAACAATTGTTACGCCACTATCCTTGTTAATGTGTTCAGATGGTACATTAGTCTATTTCACTTGTGCTGTGTAAGTGTCAACATTATTCACTGTTTACATATTCACTGTACACTATGGTAGAGGAACTTATAAACTAGATAAAGCCCGATGCCTAGTGTGCATGATGAACAGGTACAACAAACTCATTGGGACATTTATTTTATAATTACGAGTTTTTTATTATAGAGGATTCAAAGCAGCATTGGAACTTAAACAAAAAAATTGCTTTGGCATGTTGGGAATTGGGAAAAAAATGTTGACAAGCTTTTGTCATATTAGTGTTCTTTGTATCAGAGACAGACTGTTGCTTCGATACTTTTGATATTTTACAGCTGTAATCTACATGCTACATGACTAAACCCTTCAGCAAAATATTGAATAATAAAAATTGCTGCCTACAACTCCGACAGGGTTGATGAGAACAAATGCCTTAACATATCTGTAGTTACCAATTCACATCAGATCGTATAGTAATGAGCTCAAATCAACTATGTTAAATGACTATGACCCTGACCTATCAAGTTTGAAATCTAATCAGATCACTTGTGGTCGATCTAGTTTATATATAGCTCTTAGCTTTCATTACAATTCTTACATAATATAATAGAAATTGACAACAGACGGACACTGAGAACGATCTGATACTTTCTTTACTTCATGCAGCAGTGTAAAATAAAACAACACAATAATAAAATTTATAAAGAAATGAAACATATACAATACTACAATACGATAAGTATACTGATGATGTGCTGCTGCTGTGCTGCTACTACTCTCTTACTACTCTACTAAGCAGCTGTATGTCTCTAACTCACCACTTTTGGCTATCCTGCTCGTGCTTAACACTAGTTATATCTGCATAACTACACTGCTTTCGCGGCAGTATTCTTTCGTCTACTGCTATCTTATGATTCTGCAATATTATATGAACTAACCATGTTTCTATACATTTAAGGCAGCCGTATCTCTCCTTTTCGATGTCTAAACATTCACATTGAAAAAAATGCACTGGTGAATTGCAATAAGAAATACCATTTAAGAACTTTAGCAAAGTGTAAGCTAGAAACTCTGTTTGGTTGTAATTATTTTTTTTTTTTTTTTTTTTTTTTTTAGCGACTGAAGATTTTGAATTGAATTTCCAGTTATCCAGAACAAAATCCAATAGTCATTTTTAACCTTTCGAGCATGGGTGTTCATTATGTATGATTTATGAATTGTATTTGTACGTTTATCAAATGCTCTGTACATCACATTATTTAAATGTACAATATTATGCATTAGTTCTTATTGACCCCCTGAATTAATTCATAGACCAACTACATAAATAATGAAATAAAACTACTGAGCTGAATCAGTGGTTCAATTCTAAGTAATTATGACATTAGATTTCACAGAGAACTTCCTTTCTAAAAATCCTCAGGGCAAAAAAATGATGTTTTACTGTGCTGCTGCAAGAGCTGCACAGGAATTCTGATTTTAAACCGATACAGCTAGGACAGTTTATTTTATTATTTGGTAGCAGATGTCCCTTTATGTCTTTAGGCTTGAATTATACTTTTAACTACTACTCAATATTTATTTCTAGATGATAGAACTCACATTAAATGCTGCTATTTGTGTACAGGCCGATGATGACTTATCATAGTACGTTGTTATATTTTCTGCTGAAAGTCCGATCACCATGTTTACCTTCTCAAACATGCACGTGTGCACGTCTCTCTACTTTCTGCTGATTTACATAAACATCTGATTTTCCCTCTATAAACTACCAGTTTTTCATCTCTGGGCAATGAAATGTTGCAGAAACTCACAAAATTAACAACCTCAATGTATCACACAAACTTCAGATGGATGCGTCCATATATAGTTACATTTGACTGAGTAGTTTGGAGGACACCGAACGCTATTGATAGATGCTTGACAAAGTTGATTGATTATAGCTTGTGTGCAAGAAAATAAATTATTTACAAATTACAGAATCATGCAGGTACTAACTCCAAGAAGTAAATGTTCAAGAAATATAAATTATTATGTCAAAATCACATTTCATGATTTAAAAGACATTAGAGCAAATAATAATACTTCAAATATACAAATGAAATGAGAAAGCGCGTTGCGTGTATTTCATTGAAACATGTTACGTAAGGCTTGCAAGACCAACGAGCCCAAATTAATCGTCACGACGTGGTTAACTGCAGATTGTTTGTTATCATATTTGTAATTTACACACGCAAAATTATTGAATTAAGGAGAGTTAAAGATATTTTATTTTTTCATTTTTCTTCGCTGCACTTAATTATATATTCTTAATATATAGTAGTTTAACAGAAATTGACAATTAAATTGAATTTACCTAATTCGTACTAAGTTTAACTTTAAACACACAGTGTCCATTATTTGCAGAGTATTACTCTAACAATGTATGTAATTGTACGTTACACTATTATGACAAAAGTCAAGTGCCATTCGCTTTCTGTAAAAGGTTGTGACATCGATGCTCTGTGCTCTGGCTCCAATACAGCCAAACACCACGGCGCTCCTTACAAAATAATCAAACAGCGATAACTTGAATTTAGTCAGAAATAGTTATACCTTACACATTCGTAAGTATTGTTGTTTCCAGATTTGTTGCCTCCAATCCCTTTTCATTTAATCTTCCAGCAATTAATGAAATAACACAAGTCAGGGAATATGCCCCTGACCGTGGTTCGTGCAACCTCTATGGTTGGGAGTTTGGATCTTGAGGCTTACATGCTCTTCTCCACGTTTTAGAAAGTCCACCACAACACACAGTTAATCTTGGTGATATTCCCTCCAAATCACCATAACATCTGATAACTTGCCTCATACCAACAATATAGTTGAGAACTAATGTTAACTATATTTATTTTATTTGGGGAGGGGGCGGTGGACGAGAATGTTCATTTGATTTCACAAAGCATATGACCTTTTTCATGATTATTGCTTAACGCTTTCTTTGTTTTGATTTTAATCAACATCCATCCTGTAAGATTAAGCTAAAGTTAGCGTAAACACAAACAAAGATAGAGAGCAATCTATGCCAATCAAAGCCATAGCAACGGCAATAGTATTATTATATGTACACAGAAAAAGTATGTGCAGCCCTTTTAGCTCAGTAGAAGATCTTTATTCACTTACTGTTTCACGTGGTTACAGATAGGCTACTTTACATCCCAGCTCACAGTATGGCGATGCCCAGCACTAATCAAAGTGCATCATTTGTAGTGGATAACAAAAAACTTCCCCTCCTCTACTAACTGTTGACGGAGAATACATCTATGTTACATAATTTAATGTTTTGAATACAATGTTGCCTTTTTATGCAATATATATAATATTTTAAAAGGGAAAAAAATAATTACAATTCCACAAAGTGTTTGTTTTTTTGTTTCCATTTCCAGCGAATTAGAAAATAAACATCTTTGGTAAAAATTCATTACCTAGGTATTTCTGAAAAATATTCACTTTGATAGATAATATAGACCCAAACATGTATCCATCAAATGTTATTTCATGAATCAGTGTAATAATGTTTAATTTAGGAACTGTAATTTTATCAATAACGTATCACATTATCCAAGCCATATGATATCTAATTTAAAAAGTTATAGTGCAAGGAGATTCATTTTCTCCTATACTTTACTTGACTTTCTCATTTAACTACTAAACCTTCCCAGTATTCTGGGTTTTTCTTAAAATTATGATACATATACGATATGATTGTGAATAAAAGAACCTACCATTCTCCACCAAGTTGCTTGCCTGTGTTAAACAGTTGTAATTTTCAGGACCTGTCTAGGCTCCCTCGGCTTGCTACATGTACCTCTGCTCTATCGCACTCCTCCCTCGCATTCCCTTCTGCCTATCCCACCCATGCTCCCTCACGACTCTCCAACAAGCCGTGAATCTTATGTCCGTATTAATGGCCCTTAACCTCATGCAGCTGAATAAAGTTCCTCTCTTCTGAAGAAGTGAAAACAAAATCAAGACCAATAACATCACAAGAAGTCATACTTTCCTGTTTTAATCCCAAAGTTCAGAATATATCGGAGTGCTATGGATATCGTACATTCTTTGCAATTACAAGTTCAGCATGATGTAAATTTGTAATGAGGATACATCATTTGCATGATGCATGAATACATAAGTTGTAATTTTTGCATCATGAATCTTATGTATATCCTACCACCACCACCCTACATTCTGCAACGTGTAGGCGAATCTTATGCACGACCAAATGTGTTGGCAATGATTGTGAAAGTTACTAAAGTCTTCTTTTTTTAAAGATAACGGAACGCTTTAGTAGTCTAATCTTACGGCTCCTCGTCTAACCTCGTTTCCTTTGAGTCTGACTGTTCTGAACCGCAAATATGTGGCTGTTACTCGTACCACAAGCTTTTACGACACATTTCATCTCAAGTCGTCTGCATTCATAAATCCAACTTCAATCAACTTCGAATGACGACACAGTTAAACTAGATTGCTCTAAACGTTAGAGCTCTGCGTATAAGTACAAAGACTCTACAATTTGTAGCAATCGCAGACTCATAAACGATTAGGACAGATGCGTACACCCCCCCCCCTGAAAACAAACAACACAAACGTTAGACTACACTTATAGATCTAGACTAATATTAACCCAGGTTTCAACATCCCTATATCAGCTGACGATTAACTACAAAACGGCAATATGTAGACTTACGTATCTAAGTTTGTTACTCTTTAGTTATAGTAGTACACGTGTAAACACTCAGATCTAACATGTACGTATTTTTAGACTAAACTAGTCGAAGCTCGGCCTTAAGTATCGATTCGCGCGTCGTTTTTCACATTTTTTCAGACGATGCGGACATAATCTTGACGGATTCTTACTTTACCTTTTTTTATATCGCATCAAGTCACAAAGTCAGCTAATACGCTTAAATATATCCCGTACAATTGTCTGTTAAAAACTCTGAACGACGAACTCGATACTAAGGCCGCAGCCTTTCGACTAAGAACTAACGTTAAACGTACCGGACTACATTGTTAACTGAATCTAACGTTGTTACCGTTGGCGTTATTTAGTGTAGTGCATTGCGCCATTTGCTTTAGAATGGTCACATCAATCTACACTCATTGCACGTACAATAAATATGAAATTCAAGTGAGAAATCTTAAAACGTTAGCTTTGTCTTGATATGTGCCAGACGTAACATTGGCCCGTGTATGACCCGCTTGCAGTGGGCTGCCGTACGTGTACACGTGCCTGCCTGCTGTTTATCGCCACGTACGATAGCAATCATTCCAGCTAGCGTGCGGGACACAGGCAAACACACCACGAAAACTGGCATGGCCTGACGACAGCAGCAATATTGAAAGCTGCGAATCATAAATAATTACAACGAACATTTAATCGTCTAATCTATCATACACTTTAATCACGGTTCACTTACTCAACCACCGAAATCATTATTTAGGTGCGACAAATTGGTCACGCAAACTGTGCGCCATGGCGATCGCGGAGACAGCTTGTGATTTGACCTAGCCTCGTTCAATCAAGTTTTTATTGCCTTCAAAAATCCATCGCCTGCTGCGACGGTTTTCGTGAAATCCTCGGAATCAACTCACGCAGCTGCGATGAGTCGACTGGACGATGGGCTTAGCGATTAAAAAAAAAATCACCGACTTGAAGCAATGTTTAAGTGAAAAATCCCCAGCGCTCAACTTACGATTTTTCAAGCTTTTTTAAAGCCACTAAATAATCATTTTGAAATACAATTTTTCAGGGACTTCACTTTTGAAACCTCAATCAAAGACACTTGGCTAGCATGGCGGAATCATTGTGGTCAGATTGTTTAACTGTGGTAAATGTTATCAATACCTTAATATAAACTTGCAGAAACAGTACATAGGGGCTGGGAGCAGGAGCTCTATCTGATTCAAACAGGCATACATTACTACGGCGTGACTAACACACGTGCGGTGGCATGATCGGTCCATGCCTGGTCAGTTTCAGCAATGTGTTACGTGCCGATCTGAACTTGGGCCATATTTTGCACCGATCGCCTAGACTAATGCACTTTCAAGATGAAGCTGCGACGTCGATGTGCTGCACTCATTCAGAGCCAGGGAGGACAAACAAGATATTGAACCGTTTTTGATTAGTCAAGATACTGAAATTTGACCCTTTTTTTTCATTGACTAATTTTTATTAAAAATTCCAGTGGAATAGTGATGTATTCAAGATGGACAATTTTCTTTTCTTTTTAAAGTGACATTTAACTTAATTTTTGTCGTTCAATGGATCTTATGCCGCGTAAACTTTCACAACTGAAAGACTGACTGCTCCACTTCTTGCATTTTTTTTACTGACCTTGCTATTGTTTAATGCATGTAATCAGCCATGCATGACTGCTCACATGTTAACTTCATGTCATACTGGAAGTGGAATAATGTCTGGGGAGGATTTCACTAACATTGCTCAGCGATTAATCGCTAGACCCATCGTTCGCAGTCAACTCATCGCAGCTGCGTGGAGTTGATTCCGAGGATTTCACAAAACCCGTCGCAGCAGCGATGCATTTTTAATCAATAAAAACTTCTTGAACGAGGCTAGGGTCAAATCACAAGCTGTCTCCGATCGGCATGGCGCACAGTTTTGCGTGACAATTTTGCCCTAGATAATGGATTTCGGTGGTGATCAAGTGGACTCTGATGTAAGTACATGTAGAATTACGATTTAAATGTTCGTTTGTAATTATTTATCGACTTTGCAGCTTTCAATAATGTATCTGTCACGGCCAATCGCCAGTTTTCGTGGTGTGTTTGCCGTGTCTCCGCACGTTAGCAGTGAATGCATTGCTTTCTACGTGCGATAACACAGTGCAGCACGTTACACGTACGGCCAGCCCACTGCACGGGTCATACACCGGGGCCATGTACGTCTGCACATCAAGACCAAAGCTAGACGCTAAGATTTCACTTGAATTTCACATTTATTGTACCAATGCTAGTGTAGAATTGATGTACCCCAATTCTAAAGCAAATTGCGCAATGCACTAAACTAACGCCAACGGTAACTAACGTTAGATTTCACTTCAGTTAATAATGTACGGTACGTTTAACGTTAGTCTTAGTCCGAAGGCTCCGGCGTGCTTAGTATCAAGTTCGGTCGTTTTTCAGAGGTTTTTAACATACAATTTGAACGGATATTTTACATTTACCTTTTGAATTGACTCTATACTAAAGTCAAAAGGTAAATATAAAATATCCCGTCCAAATTGTCTGTTAAAAACGTGAAAAACGACCGAACTCGATACTAAGCCCCGGAGCCTTCGGTCGGACTAGTTTAGTCTAACAAATACGTAATGTTAGATCTGAGTGTTACGTGTACTACTAGTAACTAAAGAAGTAACAAACTTAACTTACGGTACAGTCTACTATTGCCTTTTGTAGTTAATCGTCAAGCTGTATAGGGAGTGTTGAAAACTGGGTTATATTTAGTCTAGATCTATAATGTAGATCTAACTTATGTGTGTTGCTTTTTCAGGGGGGGGGGTGTAGCATCTGTCCTACTCGGTTTATGAGTCTGCATTGCTGCAAATTGTAGACTTTGTACTTTATACTCAGAGTCTCTAACGTTAGACAATCTAGTTTAACTCGATGTCTGTCATTCGAAGTTGGATTGAGAGTTGGATTTATGAAGTCAGACGACAGATGAATGTGTCGTAAAAGCTGGTGGTACTAGTAACCACATTATTGCCTTTCAGAACAGTCAGACCCAGAAGGAAAGGTTACGATGGAGACCGTAAGATGTAGACTAACTAAACGTTCCGTTATCTTAAAAAAAGGTACACTTTAAATACTTTACAATCATTGCCCAACACATTTTGGTGCGTGCATACAGATTCCCTACACGTTTGCAGAATGTGGGGTGGTGGTGGTAGGATATAGAGATTCATGATTGCAAAATTACAACTTATTGTATTCATGGCATCATGCAAATGAGTTATCCTCATCTACAAATTTACATCCTGCTGAACTTGTAATTGCAAAGAAATGTACGATACCAAGCACTCGATATATTTGACTGGGATTAAAACAGGAAAGTATGACTTTCTTTGTTGATCTATTGTCTTGATTTTGTTTTCACTTCTTCAGAAGAGAGGAACTTTTATTCAAGCTGCATGAGGTTCAAGCCATTATAGACAATGCATTCACGCTGTCTTGGAGTAGTCGTGGAGGGAGCATGGGTGCGGAAACTGCGATAGGCAGAAGGGAATGGCGAGGGAGAGTGCATCAGAGGCAGAGTACATGTAGCAGCTCGAGGGAGCCCTAGACAGGTCCTGAAAATTAACAGACTGTTTAACACAGCAAGCAACTTGTGGAGAGAGGGTAGGTTCGTTTTATTCACAATCATTCTAATATATCAGTAATTTTAAGAAAAACCCGAATACTGGGGAAGGTTTAGTAGAATTAAATGAGAAGTCAAGTAAAAGTATAGTGGGGAGAAAATGAATCTCCTTGGCACTATAGACTTTTTATAATAAGATATCTATGCTTAGAAAGTGACTACGTTATTGATAAAATTACAGTTACAAATTAAACATAACAACCTGATTCATGAAATGAAGCATTTGAATGGATACATGTTTGGGTCTATATTCGCTATCAAGTGAATATTTTTCAAGAAATACCTAGAATGAATTTTACCTAAAATGTTTATTTTCTAATTCGCGGAAATGGAAACAAAAAAACAAACACTTTGTGGAATTGTATTATCTTTTTTTCCCTTTTAAATATTATATGAAAACAACATTGTATTCAAAACCATTAATTATGTACATTAATGTATTTCCCGCGTCAGCAGTTATAGGAGGAGGGGAAGGTTTTTTTTTTGTTCACCACTAAAATGATGCACTTTGATTAGTAGCTAGGGCATCGGCAGCCATACCTGTAGCTGGATGTAAAGTAGCCTATCGAACCAACGTGAAACAGTAAGTGAATAAAGATCTTCTACTCGAGCTAAAAGGGCTGCACATCTTTTTCTGTGTACATAAATTAATACATTGCCGTTGCTGGCTTGATTGGCATAGATGCTTTATCTTTGTTTGTGTTTACGCTAACTTTAGCTTAATCTTACCAGGATGGATGTTGATTAAAATCAAAACAAAGAAAGCGTTAAGCAATAATCACGAAAAAGGTCATATCTTTGTGAAATCAATGTAACATCTCTCGTCCCACCGACACCCCCGCCCAAAAAAAATATAGTTAACATTAGTTCTCAACTACTATGTTGTATGAGCAAGTTATCAGATGTTTATGTGATTTGGAGGGAATATCAGCAAGATTAACTGTGTGTTGTGGTGGACTTTCTAAACGTGGAGAGAGAGCTGTAACCTTCAACGATCCAAACTCCCAGACCATGAGGTGTGGCACAGCTAACACGGTCAGGGGCAGTATTCCCTGGACTTGTGTTATCATTAAAGTTGCTGGAAGATTAAATGAAAGGATTGAGGCAACAAATCTGGAAACAACAATACTTACGAATGGTGTAAGAGCGTATAGAGTATTTCTGACTAAATTCAAGTTATCAAGCTAGTTTGATTCATTTTGTAAGGACCCGTGGTGTTTGCTTAGGAGGCAGAGAGGAGAGTCACAACTTTTACAGGAAACGCGAATGGCACTTCGACTTTTGTCATAATAGTGTAACGTACAATACTACATATGTGAGTAATACTTTGGCAAATAATGGAACACTGTGTGTTTAAAGTAAACTTAGTACGATTCAGGGTAAATTCAAGTTAATTTCAATTTCTGTTGAACCTACTATATATGTAAGAATATATAATTAAGTGCACGAAAAAAATGAAAATAAAATAGCTCTTTAACTCTCCTTAATTCATAATTTGCGTGTGTAAAATTACAAATATATAACAAACAATCTCAGTACGCACGTCGTGACATAGTTGGGCTCGTTGTCTTTGCAACCCTTACGTAACATGTCAATGGAAAACACCACGCCGCTTTCTCATTCATTTGTAATTTGAAGTATTATGATTGCTCTAATGTCTTTAAATCATGAAATAGTGATTTGACATAATAATTGTATATTTCTTGAACATTACTTCTTGGAGTTAGTACCTCATGATTCTGTAATTTGTAATATTTAATTTTCTTGCCACAACGCTTAATCAATCAACTTTGTCAAGCATCTATCAATAGCGTCGTGTCCTCCAAGCTACTCCAGTCCAAATGTAATATATATGGACGCATCATCTGAAGTTTGTGTATACATTGACGGTTTTAATTTGTGAGTTCTGCAAGCATTCATTGCCCAGCAGATGAACTGGTAGTTATAGAGGCAAAATCAGATTTTATGTAAATCAGAGTCAGTAGAGAAGACGTGCACACGTGGGCAGTTTGAGAAGGTAAACATGGTGATCGACTTCACAGAAAATAAACAACGTACTATGATAGTCATCATCGGCCTGACACAAATAGCACATTTAATGTGAGTTCATCATCTAGAAATAAATATGCTGAGTGTAGTAGTAACAAAGTATAAGTCAGCCTAAAACAAAAGGGCATCTGCTACCAAATAATAATAATAAACTGTGCCACTGATCGGTTTAAAATCGAGCAATCTCCTGTGCAGCTCTCAGCAGCACAGTAAAACATCATTTTTGCCCCGAGGATTTTTAGAAAGGAAGTTTCTGTGAAATCTAAGTCACTAATTACTTGAATTTGAACCACTGATTCAGCTCAGTAGTTTTATTTCATTATTTATGTAGCTGTCTATAATTAATTCAGGGGGGTCATAAGACTAATGCATAATATTGTACATTTAAATAATGTGATGTACAGAGCAGTTTGAAAACGACAAATACATTCATCAAAGTCAACATATAGACACCCATTGCTCGAAAGGGTTAAAAATGAGCTTATTGGATTTTGTCTCTGAGATAACTGGAAATTTCAATGTCAAAATCTTCCAGTCGCTAATAATTACAACCAAAAGAGTTCTAGGCTTACACTTTGCCTAAAGTTTCTTAAATTGGTATTTCTTACAATTCACCATGCATTTTTTTCAATGTGAATGTTATAGACATGAAAAGGGAGAGATACGGAGCTGACTAAATGTATAGAAACATGGTAGTGTTCATATCAATATTGCACGAATCCATAACGAATAGCAGTAGAGAAAGAATAACGCCGCGAAAGCAAGTGTAGTATGCAGAGTTACTAGTGTTAGCACGAGCAGGTAGCCAAAGTGGTGAGTTAGAGATAGGATAAGTATAGAGAGTAGTAGCAGCACAGCAGCAGCACATCAAGTAGTACTTATCGTATGTAGTATTGTATATTTTCAATTTCTTTAAATTTGATTCATGGTTGTTTATTTTACACTGCTGCATGAAGTAAGAAAGTATCAGTCTTCCAGTGTCCGTGCTGTTGTCAATTTCCTATTATATTATGTAAGGATTGTAATGAAACTAAAGCTATATATAAAGCTAGATCGACCCACCAGTGATCTGATGTAGATTTCAAACTTGATAGTCAGGGTCATAGTCATTTAACATAGTTGATTGAATGAGCTCATACTATACGACTCTGATGTGAATTGGTAACTACAGATAGTTAAGGCATTTTGTTCTCAATCAACCCTGGTCGGAGTTGTCGGCAGCATTTTTATATTCAATATTTGCTGAAGGTTTAGTCATACATTAGATACAGTGTAAATATCAAAGTACTCGAAGCAAACAGTCTGGTCTCTGATACAAAGAACACTAAATATGAAAAAGCTTGTCAACTTTTTTCGCCATTCCCAAGCATGCCAAAGCAATTTTTTGTATTAAGTTCCAATGCTGCTTTGAATCCCTCTATAAAAAAAACTCGTATTACTAAAATTACATGTCGCCAATGAGTTTTGTTGTAGCCTGTTGCATCGATGCACACTAGGCATCGGGCTTTATCTTAGTTTATACAGTTCCTCTACATAGTGTTCACAGTGAATTGTAAACAGTGACATAATGTTGACACTTACACAGCCACAGTGAAATAGACTCCAATGTACATCGAACACATAACAAGGATAGTGGCGAACAATTGTTATGCTAATCCGTTTTGATATGTTCAAACAAAGTGTAATAAAATTAATGCATACTAAATTATATTTTTGTTTGATAAGTGATTTGTGATGTACGGTATGATTGTGATTGTATGATGCTGTTGCAAGATTAGCATTATATTTGCATGCAGCAAAGAAAGCATTTTGGCTCTTTGGAAGGGAGAATCAACCATAATCACCTATTCCAACGACATTCCACGCCTGTGAATATCTACCTAGATGTGAAGAATAAATAATTCATAAAACATAACATCAACACACTTGTACAAGACACAAAGATACACAAATCAGAGACACAAACAGGTCACCCAACACACAACTAATAGCAGACAAGAACATATGCAGTACATAGCACAGCAAACTTGCACAGCATGTAACCACAAATCCACACACCACACACACACACTACCACACAGCCATCAACACACACACAGCACACCCACACACACAGCAACAACACACAACACACACATGACACACACACTCACACACACACAATCACAACACCACACACACACCCACACACACACACCACACACATGCAAACACACACCAAACCAAACCAAAACCACACAAGCACAACAATAGTAAAAAGCGATTATCAAAATAACCTAACTACTACTTACTACACTATATAATATAATTATAATGATATAAGTAATAACAATATATAATGATAATAAGGAACAATACTACTACTCTAATATAACAAAAATAAAATCACATTATCAATACCAATAACAGAGAACAATAATAATAATCGCCAGTATGAAATTAGGATGATTTAGAGCTTAATAAATTATTCAAGTAAAAAGCTGAGTAATGTTTCAGAAATTTGTATAAAAAGGGTACTATCAATGGCTCAAGACTGTCTCTCCGACGTTCAAAAAGTTCGGCGCCAGTATTTGACCTGCACAGCAAGTTGCGGTTTTAAGACCCATCGCCCGCTGCGCCAACTCTTTGACCATTCGCAGACCTGCGATGGATTAGCGACGCTAACCCGCGTCGCAGGAGTTTCGTGAAATCCCAACAACCCATCGTCCACGGCGATGATGTTCCCATGGTTGCGACGGTTCAAGCCCTTACGATGGGTTACGATGCATCGCAAGCGTTAGGAAATCCTCCCCAGATTCGCCTTGCCCATTTCCTCCGCGATAGACTTACTGTGTGTACACCAAGCTATTAAAACTCGCCCGAGTTTTTAATGTTTATTCATGCATAACTGCCATTGGCAGTGTAGACTTTCCCAACCTTTGTGTATTCAGGTGTTTATTGTTCATCTGAAACACATACATGTAGCCAGATATCAAAGTTTACATTTTTTTAAATTGAAGCCCACAATGTTACCTATCATCTTTAAGGTAAGGCTTGCAAAGACATATAACCACAAATTAACTAATTTAAGGGTCCTTGCTGAGTGTGAGTCACACAGTAGCCTTATTTAGGCTGTCTTATCACAATCCCATAATTCTCACAATTCTCATGCCCTCTCTTAATTTCTTAACTTATGCCTGTTATTGCTGTGCCTTTCTCCTTTAAATATTGAGCTGGTCAACACAAATCACATTTGGTCTATTACCAAGATACATCATAATAGGAAAATTTGCCTTATGCACGCTCACACATACAGTCACTTGACGGACGATCGATTGATGATTCCGCTGTCCAGAGAGTTCGATCATAATACGTTCACTAACGCGGCTGCTCACTCAGACAACACAATACAACAACACACCACAAATCACACACACACACACACGCTACGTAGCCACACACTATACACCACATACATTCACACGGTTGATGGCGCCGGGGGTGGTTGCTGTAACGGCCGGTCCTTGTGTCGTTAAAGAACCCACACAAGAAACACCACACACACACACACACCGCGCGCGCAGCCGAGCGCACACACATGCCAGATCATTCCACGCCCAGTATGCAGGGATTTTTCAAGGGGGCGTAAAAAAGAAAACGACCTTCCAGTGGTTCGCCTGTGTTCAAATCCCTATCAACAACAACAACAACAGCATAATATACAAACTAATAATAATACTACTTAAGAATAATATTAACAATAATAATTGAAAGATAAATGAGAACTTACCATTTTGAAATTTAATGTGTATTTATGAGTAAGTCGAAGGAGGAAGAACAATGAATCCCGCCTTGCGCCGCGCACAGTCGGATTGGAGCAGCAAAGTGGACTACAGAACATCATTGTTAGAGTGCATACTTTGCATTATTCTGATAACGGTATGTCCATAAACGAATTTGCTGTTAAACTGAGAACTTACACTACAGTTACATGTTAATTGAGTAAGGGAGAGAGGATGCATGTGTACTATCCTCCCTTCGCGCTTACTCATCAAAATACAGATCTTAATTCAAACCTGTAAGTTTCATTTAATCTTTCTATTTAATTCGTAACCTCTCATTCGGGTAACAGAGGATTTGGAAGCCTGTAGTCACATTGACTGTAGTCCAAAACCCCATCAAATCGAAAGGGTAATTATACTCAACCGTCCAGTGTAGTCCTGGAAGTAGCTGCGTTTAGGAGCAATTATATACACAGGTCACGCCTGTATCTCTAGTCCTGCTTCTAACATGTACATTATTGCACACACTGTAGTCCAGTGGCAATGGTGCCAGTTTGAGTCTTAAAGCATCGCTTGGCCCAAGAGGCAGAGAATATTTCAGCCTGGACCTTGTACATGTAAGTTTTCCGGATAATAATTTTTTTGTTGTTGTTGTTTTGAAAGTGTGTTCCCACGACCCATGTAGCTGAGCATAGTTGGAAAATGTGAACTTCCACTTTGACTGCTCCAGAAGTGAAACATTGTTCTTGTTAAGAATTAGTAACCTGGTTCCACCCTGCTAGGGCCTCAACACTTTTTAAGCTCCTTGAAATTGTTCTTGACAATATTGTTATAAGCTTACGATATTAACAAATGAATGTCGCCCAGCTCTCTAATTGCCATCTCGCAAACATAATGAGTTAAATACTTAATAGGCAGACCTGCACTGAGATAGGCAAAGCTAACTACTGTATCAACATAAAATTGAACTGCACCGTCTATAAATTGCATCTCACCGTCAAATGCAAGTTACAAGTAGCCGTTGAACCCTCTGAATGAACCTGCAAGTGGGTACCGAGCAGCATATAAGTCAATAGTGAACAGTAAATTGCTTAAGCATCAGAATACAAGTGATATGCTGGGCTGATTTAGCAGTTTCATGGTTGACCAACCATATCCTGCCACTTATAGTAAACGAAAGAACCAGGCCTTTGCATTTAATTGAAGCGTTAGTTCGCGAGGGTAAAACAGTCACTCAAGATCCATGAACATCATGGCTCGGAATGAGTTACTAATTTCCCGCAATGAAAAGTTAGGAAGTGCGGTAGATGAATAAGATCACTTTTTGGACAGTAAGAATACAACTTAATTAGGTTTTAGAGGCAGCCAGTTCTCAACTACAGTAACAAGCCGTAACAGGAGGAACCACATTTAAGTAAGATCTTTGCAGCATTTGCTTTCAAAAAGCAGAAGAGGCCTAAGCGTAGGCACTTATAAAGTGGTGCCAATCAAATGAATTGCATAAAATACACTTTCAAGTCATTTTGAGTCCAGAGGCAAGGGTTTGTGTACACAAACAAACTGTGGACCGTTCGTGGCTTGAGCGGGTAGATCGCTCTTCTCCCATCCAAGGTAAGTGGTTTCAAGCCATCTACGCCCGCACGAATCCCTCAGCAAGGCATTTTTATCCACACTTCTGCCTCTACCAGTGATAAATGGTATGCCGTAGGAATGGGCAATGTTATGTGGAATGTATAAGCATGTGCGCGCGCTGTAAAATAACGACTGGCTGGATGCTCCCCCAGGAGTGGAGAGTGAGGCAGTATAGGTGCAGGATTCGAATCATGTATCCAGTGACCGGGTAATAAAATGTGTAAGCGCTATGATACATTGGATAGCGCACTATAAGAACCCATTATTATTTTTATTATTATTAGGGCAATCCAAATTTGTGCCTATCATGTGCTTCGTTATTAAAATCCACTCCTATGCTGACCTCAAACTCCGAAGACATCACTGCAGTTCTAACATTAAGAACCTCGTAAATTGTTGAACCAATGTTATAGATATTCTTGTACAAGCACTATCCCCCCAGAATGTTGCCACCACCATAATTCTAGTACGACAATGGAGGTACCACAATGATCTCATTTTCTTTAACAAAAA
>JZLH01S0008265.1:7978-24444 GCA_001188425.1 Eucidaris tribuloides
ATCTGATTGGGCAAATTTATCCGTAACTAACCGCAGTGCAGCAGTCATGCTTGCCGCAAGGCTATCCCACAATGCCTCAGTGCCAAAACGCATAACCACTAAGATAACGACAAAGGTGTGTGTGTGTGTGTGTGTGTGTGTGTACAGCACGTCGCCCGCAAGTTAAACGCGATTGACGTACAAAGTCGACACCCACCCACTCCCCACCCCCCTCCACACACAAGAAACCTTACCTTCCTCTGTTTATGGAAAACATATGACGAGTTGCTTGAAGGCGTTGAATATAGAAAAACAGCCTGCGACAAAATACAATTTCGTCCATGTTGACTGTCTGAAGCAATTCATTTAAGCGAATGCAAAATACCCGGTGCCACGGGCGATAATCAAGTCGCATTGTATTAGCCTAAATATGATTGCAAATTTAAACCCGTGTTTTGGACTAGCTAGAGGTTGTTGATCTGAGTGATTTATACGTCATGACATGATTGTGATCGTGTCAGATTTACTTCTACTCTGCCGAATATCATCGAAAACAGGGACTATTAAGAAGATGTAGCCGCATATATGCCCAAGGATTCAACGCGAAAATATTTGTTTTTCCTAATACTGAGTTTAGGTTATGTTCCTTCTAGGCAAACGAACAAAAGTAATGTGCGTTATTTAGCAGGTCTTATAGTTTAACCTTAGAAAATGTTCTTTACTTTATAAATATTGCACTTGGATCATGCTTATTATGGTAATGGGTGATACATTTGTCCATTCTTGCTTGTTGTAAGCAAAATGATTGTAGAAACATTATATCTCAAACATTATCCCCAAAGTACCTGAGTATAGTATTGCGGTATAACTTCAGGACACCACTCTCCATGATATAATAGGGACTCCCATGTTCGCAACTGATTAATTATCTCTTGCTGTTCCAAATGTACAAATATACTCAAAAACACACAATGTCCATAGAGCTGTAATTTCTCCGGCATGTTAGGAGTGAAAAACAACAATAACAACAACGATAACGAAAACAACAACAACAAACTCCTAAAGCTCTTCCCCTGAGAAACCATAGACTGGGCCTATTTCATAAAGCTGTTCGTAAAGTTACGCATGACTGTACGACCGACTTGAATATGAAGTGCCAAGTAAAATGCCAAAAGTTTTCATGTCATTTTAAGAAAGTATGATTAATGTCAATTAGATTTTGCCCCCAAATAAAGTTTGCATTAAAATGCTTGTTAAATGGTTGTTAAGATATTTGAACATTAGCAGATGTGATTTCAATAGTTTAAGAATCATATTTGGCTTCCCATATTTCAAGTCATTCGTAAAGTCATGCGTAACTTACGAACAGCTTTATGAAACAGGCCCCTGATGCATTCAGGTAGACGACTGAAGGGTTGGGTGGCAGTTTTTCCAGATAAGTTCATCTGGAAAATAAATAGAAGTCAGAGCTGCCCATTTATGCAATGTCGACTAATCTGTGGTCAGGTGTGTATATGTGTGTGTGTGTATGTGTGTGTGTGTGTGTGTGTGTGTGTGTGTGTGTGTGTGTGTGTGTGTGTGTGTGTGTGTGTGTGTGTGTGTGTGTGTGTGTGTGTGTGTGTTGTGTGTGAGGGGTTTTATATGGTTTGTGTGTTGGGTGTGTATATATGTGTGTGTGGAGGGAAATGGTTGTAGGCCATCGCCGCTATCTCCGTGCATGGGTGTATATCATGAATAATGAGATGCGCCAAGACCCGTCAAATTTATTTTGTTCAAAGTTTGCTTCATACCGCTTCCCACTTAACACATTTATACTGTTCCAATGCTATCACTATGTTGATCACAATCTTGCAATGTTACTCATTATAAATTAAGTCCCATCCCAAATAGTGATGATGTGAACCTCAAAAGAAAATGCGTTCAAGTAATGTTACTTTTATAAACACGAGTTACGAATCCAGAACAGCAAACTACAGCAAATAGAACCATTGGTTGTTACCAGGCTTTAAACAACATAAAGTTAACATTAAAGCCACAGGCTAACAATAACCACAGTTTGAAAAAAAAAATGTGAGCTTCATAATTCTCCATGATCTAAGTATCTTTGATAAGGTCTACAAATGAAGTTCTGAAAAAAAAGATTGTATTTCAAAATGATTTACATGTAGTGCTTTAAAAAAGTGAAAATCTACAAGCACTCAAGTTGACCGGATTCACCTGCCTATTTCCCCCATAAACTATGGCATTGACTTACTGTGTGTAGATCTCGGCTATTTTATCCTCCACCGGAGTGGAAATTGTTTATTCATGCATATCTTGCCAGTGGCAGCGTAACTTTCCACATTTTTGTTTCTTTAGGGTGTTTATTTTGTACATTTAAACAAGCTGAGATATCAAAATTTCACATTTTTTTTTAAATTGGAGTACACAATGTTAGCTACTACATTCCATTGTAGATCAAAAACGCGCGTAACTCCATCTTACAAATTCCTTTCTCTCACCGTTGTTGTGCTGCTTCGAATAATTCAGGAACGGCGCTAATCAAAATGTTCCGCGCAATACAATATTGATACTGTTTGCCGTCTTGCTTACAACATCATTGGCGCGGAGCAAAACATGGTCTTGGCCAAGATGGTTCATGTTCGTAGTGAGGATGTTGACGTAAGTCAACAGGGAAGCCCCGTCGCCTATGGGTAGTGTTGGCGGTCTTAATTGATATACATCGTCTGCTAGCGGGATGCAGTGCCGTTAATCATCAAGGCATGCTGAAGAGTACGCATGGAGCATACATGTAGAAAGAACACTTTCATGTGACATATACATGGATGCTTGTATTTTTGGAGCGTTGAAATTTAAGACACTATTTACAGTGTGGTGGTTTAATTAAAAGAAAAGTAAAACTTTGATGTCTGAGCTACATGACGTCTCATGCGACAAAGAGAACACCCTGGCATCCATCGTCATCACATCATCACTCATCATCATCATCATCGTCATCATATTTTTCTTCTTTCTTCTTCTTCTTCTATTTCTTTCTTCTTCTTCTTCTTCTTTTCTTTCCTCTTCTTCTTTTTCTTCTTCTTCTCCTTCTTTTTCTTCTTCTTTCTCTTCTACTTCTTGCAAAACATATCAAACTTTAGAAAACCATACTGTCAAAATGTGGATGGGTAAATAACATATATTAACAAATTTTATCATCTTTATTGTTGTTTCATGTATCCCTAAGTTTTGTTTCCTTTGGTGAATCATATGGTCACATTTAAGTAAATCGTACGTATGGAAAACTTACATCCTATAGGCATTTAGTTTTCTGAAGTCAATTTCATTACCAATTATTCCATAAAGAAACCAAATTCATTATCAAATATCCTTCAGAATTTGTAATCATTTTACTATCTTCATAAGATCACGAAATAGTTTGGGTAATATACTCACTCATTCATTTATCCTTTTATTTTCCATATCAGGATAACTAGTTTGTATACATGCTTTTTCACAGGTATACAATACATTACAGTACATAAAACAACATTTCAATTGGCAGGTAGAAAATAAAGTAACCTTTCGTAATATAATATTTCAATCAAACAAAGCAAAGCATGTGAAATGTTATTCAGGTTTTCAGGTTTTGAAATAAAAATAATCATAATTTATATTCAAATTTAAGATTGATCCATGCGCAGGGCTAATATTTAAACTTTTATTGTATTTGTAATAATATATATATATTTTTCTTTTTTTTTCATAATTTGTGAAATTTGGATATGAGCTAATAATGGTGTTATCTGCTTGGTTATTATTCTACTCATCGTCGGGTTAATACAGCTAAGATCATAATACATTCATGGCAGATTCAGTCTTGATTTCGATCGGTTTTCTTTAAAACAAATTTTGCCTAGATCTGTTACCTTATACCATGGACCTACAACGATAGGTTCATGCTTATACTGTACTAATTCATGCCTGAGAACGAAATGGGTAAAAACAAAGCTGTTATTAACTTTGATAATCCTGAAAAGAGACAAGCTGTAAGCGTTCCCTTTAACCATGCTGTATCGCAACAACATCATCCGAAGTCCTCATACCATATTAGGGAGCTAAGGTATTCAAAACTCATGAACATTACGTAACATAAGATAACACTCATCCTCTGTGACACTCCCAGCTCATCACCCACGTATAAATTGTTTGCATTCAAGCCTCCGCACTGAACAACGCTAGGTATTTCACGTTTGTGCCATCTGAGGGAAGTTAATGTACTTTAAGGTGAGACTCATCACAAATTTTCCTAGAATATTAGTGTGGTCGAAGTTTTGATGACCATGTCTCTTTTAAAGCCATGCATAGGCTAACATTGCGGAGCTTCAATTTAAAAAAGAAATGTCAAAATTTGATATCTGACCTACATAGTAGTGCTAAAATTGGACAAATAGACACCCTAAAATACAAAAATTTGGAAAGTTATGCTGCCACTCGCAAAATATGCATAAATGAACAATTTGCACTCCGGTGGATGATAAAACAGCCTAGATCTGCACACAGTAAGTCTATGGAAGGAAATGAGTAGGTGAATCCGTCATGCTTGTAGATTTTTACTTTTTAAAGCACTAAATCATCATTTTGAAATACAATTTTTTTTCAGGGCTTCATTTTTAGACCTTATCAAATACGATTACAGCATGAAGGTTTATGTCGCTCACATTTTTTAAACTGTGGACAATGTTAGCCCGTGGCCTTAATTCGATATCTTGAAGAACCTTTATTTTTTTTCTCTCATTCCAGCCTCCGCACGGAACAACGCTTTATGGTATTTCACGTTTGTGTCATCTGAAGGAAGTTATTGAGGCTTATATCAAATTTTCATATACGATATTAGTGTCTCAGAATCTTTTAATATCCGTGCCCATTTTCCATCAATATTTCGTGGAACCTTTAATTCTTCTCTGTCTTTTCTTTAAAGAGGAATATGTGTTGAAACGTATTAAGGTAAAGATAAAGGTATTGATTTACAGTCTTGGATCAGCGCTTAGATGACTCAATCCTCCTTAATCATAGTACATGTAGTCTTATACATGTAAAATGCGTAATATTACCAACATAATTTATCCATTCCGATTTTGTCATGGTATGAAATAATGATATCTGATTTCCATTATGCTTTCACATTTCATGTATAATTTCTACAATATTGCTATTCTACTTGACAACCATCATGGTTGGACGGACATACGGGCAATTAATTTTTGAGACATATAAATGCACATAACACACACACACACACACACACACACACACACACACACACACACACACACACACACACACACACACACACACACACACACACACACACACACACACACACACACACACACACACACACACACACACACACACACACACAAACACACACAGAGACACACAGACACACACGCACACACACGCACGCACGCACCGTAGTGTAACGTTTTAAAGGGAAATATCAGGATAATTAATTGTACATATTTTCTGTTTTTAATGAAAAATGAAAATAAATTAAATACAATAAATAAATCAACTATGAGGTATTGTGAACTTCTCCCACTCCTGTGATTTCCCTTCAAGGCCTGCGAAGTGTTAATGAGAAAGCCATGCACGTATCGTATGTGTCGACGTTACTCATTACGTGAGGTCGAACAATGGCCGACCAAGGGGTGGGGTGGGAATAGTAAATTTATTCATTCTTACTTTGACTATGATTTGACGTTAAAATTACAGTCATGCGTCCCTTGGAAAAATCAATCCTGTACCGGTATATCAATTGCTGGATGAGGGGCAAAACGTAAGTATTAATCTGGTTATGCTTAGCTCCATTTACAATAAGATGGCGATGAAAGTGAAAGGAGTAAAATGAGGTTTCAATGTGTGAGAATATGAGGTCAACACGAGATTGGTTCAAGCGTTCCAGAGTTAACAATATAACTACTACTACTACTACTACTACTACTACTACTACTACTACTACTACTACTTCTACATATATCACAAATATACTACTACTACACTACCAATTCTATTAATCACGGATCACTTACAATCAAATTTACAAGATAATGATAATCATAATAATGCAAAACATTTATTTGGCGCTTAATGCGGGCGTTTCTAAGCGCACTGTCAATGTCATCATGCATTGGCACTATCGTATAAGCGGTTCCTAGTGCAGGATTGAGAAAAAAAATAACTGCAATATTCTCTAGGTAAGTTCCAATTTTCGACTTAGCGCTCAGGTGGAGAATAGAAGGATAATTAATATTCCATCTACTACGCTGCATAATGCAGGAAACACTCCCGCATTAGCTTTTGGGGTTACTGGACGGTGCGCCGCGTTCCATTAGCGGAAACACGGCGACCTCCCTTCATTCTCCGGGGTCACTTCTGAATGTTTCACCAGATATACGCGCACCTGATATCCAAGGCATCCAATCACACAGACAGACAGACAACAATACACGCACACACACACACACAGACAGACAGACACATACACACCACATCACACACAGACACACACAGACACACAAACACACGAACACACACACAAACACACACACACACACGAACACACGCGCACACACACACATACACACACACACACACACCACATCACACACACACAGAGACACATAGACACACAGACACACACACACACATACACATACACACTACATCCCACACAGACACAGACGCACACAAACACACACAAACACACACAGAGACACACAGACACACACACACACACACACACACACACACACACACACACACACACACACACACACACACACACACACACACACACACACACACACACACACACACACACACACACACACACACACACACACACACACTTGCTGAGTCCATTTGCTGAATCCGGGGAATATGTATCTATTAATTTAACCAATCATCCGACACCCCCTCTACTTGTTTATCGGCTTTTTTGCATTCATCGAATCTATAGCGAAATTAAAAAGAAAAAGTTCTCTTAAAGGTATTGGTATTGATTTGTTCGCCATCGCATCATGTCTTGCTGCGAAGGGGTTAGATTTATTTTTCCTCCTACCAATTCTACGAATCTTTCTAACGAAGATAGGGTTACGACATATCAGGAATCCCCCAAAACACGAGTAACAGAAAAATGAAGAGGATTGAAAGTCAACCAGCCTTCACCACACCCTTGCGAAAAATATAAACATATCATGAACTGTAATCACGCAAAATCGAAAGATATATTATTAATCATTAGTTGCTAATTCACTTTCTTTTATCGATAGACAGTCCAAATTTTACAATCTCGTGCAAATCAATGATATACACAGGGGCGGTGCCACAGGGGGCAGTCGCCCCCTATTTTTTCAAAATTTCGCCCCCAAATATTTTCACTGACAGATTTTTGGCCGTAAAATTTTTGGCCGCGAAAATTTTCCGCCAACCCTCCCCCCTCCCCCACTGAGCGACTTTTCGGCTGCTTATTTGGTCGAGAAAATTTCCCCAACGGATTTCGCCTCCCTAGGATTTTACCCTGGCGCCGCCCCTGCATATACGTACCATATAAACACAACAAAAAAGTAACTAACCCCCTTTTTCAAACAACCATAATCTTCTAACAAAATAAGTTTTAGCAAAATAATTTGGCAGGAAAATTTCTACACTCATTGACTAACGTCTGCGTGAAAATAAAATTAATCCGTCAAGCCATGCATGAGTGAGCATGCATTAAAGGCAAAAATGCCACTTTTCGACAGTCTCAGGAGTCATCTCTTATGCCAAAATAATGGTAAATAATGGTATTTTTTGCTTCATTTATAAAGTGTGCTCACTGAACCATGACTTGGTTACAACCCTTTATGTTCGTACATTGTGTAAAGATACATTTTGCTGAAAAGTATCAGATTTCAATTTTTTCACAAAAATTAACGGATTTTACAATTTCAAAATTGAGGAAGGATGGAAATTTGTAAATTGAGCTCACTGAAGCGTAAAATATGTGAAAAGTGCCAAAAGAGGTGTAAGGTGGTCAAACGAAAGATGATTAACATAAATAGCCCTTAATCATTCAACAGAAACATAATTTGTCAAAATCCTGCATCACACATCCCTCACAATGACCCTTGTGACTTTTGAAAAGTGACATTTTTGCCTTTAATACATGCTCACTCATGCATAACTTGACGGATCAATCACATTTTTACACAGAAGTTAGTCAATTAGTGCAGAAATATTCTTGCCTAATCGTTTTGCTCAAAACCTTTTCTCTAAAAAGTTATGGTATTTTGAAAAGGGGGTAGTCACTTTCTTGTGTTTATGTAAATAGCCTACTGTTTTAAATCAAAGGGGAAGAGTTTAAAAAGTAACCGTTATGACATGATTCGAATAATCAATATTCACAATAGTTTCCCAAATAATACTGCTTTACAGAGCTCCATACCTATAGCTTTCTGTCACTTTAAAACAGGAACGTTTAAACCTTACAGAGATTTGAAAAAAGGGAAGGAAATGAAATATAAAGTAACAATACCGAGAAACTTGCAGAGCGGCTTTAGAGATAAGGTTGGGCAATATACAGTGCGTCCCAGAAAAAAATCAGAACCCTTAAACAAAGGCTTGATGTGCGGAAACAATGAGGCATATGAATTTTTTTTCTAAATAAACTTTGACTTGTGCTCTTTCAAATGATACATTAAGCAAACTTATTTATTCATGCATCTATGAGTACCATAACTCTTATAAAATTTAATGTGAAAAACCATTTGCTACAATTTTTGGCTTGACACTATGCGCACCATGTGTCCATCTCTTTCTCTTCCTGATTTGCCCACAGTGTCAAAGCCAAAAAGTGTATTAAATGCTTTTCACATTAAATTTTCAAAGCTTTGGTACTCAGAGATGCATGAATGAATAAGCTTGAGAGAGCATAGGTCAATGTTCATTTTGAACACGTTTTTAATCACACGCCCCATTGCTTCCGCACAATAAGCCTTTGTTTTAGGGTTCTGTTTTTTCTGGGACGTACTGTATATATTTAGGAAATATTACCTTACATTTTCCTCTACTTGTAAAAGATTATCCACACACAAAGAATAGATCAAATAATGGCACATCGTTTGATTTAATTTATACAAAGTGATTTATTCACAGAAATGAAAAAAAAAATCAAAAACAAAAACAAACAAAAAAAGCTACAAATATATACATGACAATTAACTGTGAGAAATGGTGTATGCTAATTGTAGTTGAAATGATGCTAAATGCGTTCTTCAGAGAAACAAGGAAATAAGGAAGAGAAGCACAGAATTGATATAGTCCAGTATAGAAATCTACGATAACTTTGACAGAAAGACGAAACCATGAAAGAACCTAATACGACAGTGCTTTTCAAACAATCCGTCTCAAAGCCAAACTTTTTAATTCAATTTCTATGGAATGAGTTAAAATAAAACGACCTATGTGTTTCTACAGTGAGATAAACTAAAAGAATGTCCTGTCAGTAATTTAACATTGTGTGTTTGCATGTGAGAAATTAAATTCATAAAAAACAAGCTCACATACAAACATCAAATTGGCAACACACACGTAATAAACGATCATTACTGGAAACCACGGAAAACATTACAAGTGTCCATATCGTGATAATCTCTTTCAACAGTTTCTTTAGATGGGTCGTCAGCCCCGTATGTACAAATTCTGCTCTGGGCCATGATGTCATCGATGACGTTGTATCAAAAAAAAAATCTCAGCTCTTTGAAGAGTATAACGTGATGGTAGTGGTGGTGATGTTGCGGTGGTTTTGTTTGTTGTTCTTAAAATACTTTTAGATTTTTTTTGCTCTGATGAGGTTTGAAAGCCCACTGCAAGAATGTCAACGCTGTACAGCTGATGGCAAACGGCCGGAAGTGACGTCATGGGACACGCCTCACTTGGATGTCATCATCGTGACGAACTCTGGGCATCGGAAGAGAAATTGAAAGAAACAAAAAAAAAGAGAATAAATGAAGAGACCCCAAATGTTACGGTTGTGTCAAGAAAAGCCTTGATTTCCTTTAAGGTGTATATGTTTCTACTTACGAGTCAGAATATTTGCTTGCCATTTTGCCCAAATGAAGAGAGTCGAGGCTGTGTAAAGCCCTCTGACTCTCAGACGATATCTTCGAGGAAGACTTGGAAATACAATGTGCTTTACCATTCAACAATGATTATAACACGACCTTTGAACGACTTATAAACGTGTACATGTTTTCACCGATGACATTTTACATATTTGTCTCTGCCTTAAAATAAACCAATGCATACTGATGAATTTGGGCGAGCTTTTTATTGTTTTTTGCTTTCTTTCAATGCGCCAGTCCTGAGGTAAATTTCTGAGTATAACAGGAAAAACGACCGAAGCGGAAATCGGCGATAAATATATCCACTCTGTCGCTCGCTGCATCATTTATCATATAGTACGGATAACCAACAGGAGCGAGTAACAGGCCTCTGGGCGGCTCTCTGCTCCTACGCTTAGTAATGATAATTTGAGATGCATTTATTGCAGACTACTACCCGACAAGGCAAAAAAAAAGTCATACCGAGTAGAAATCGACATTTCGTTTGGCGCCACGCACACTTCCGATCCGCACTGTAGTGCTCTTACGACTAAAAGATGTACTGTGTATGATATGTACTGTAAAAGCGCTTATGGCTTCAAGCGAACGTTTTCGTTACTGTTCGCGGTCTAGCTTCTAAAATTACATCGCTTTTACAATGATCTTCCGTTGATGTTGTTTTAATCACTTACTCATATGAATTCATTAAGTTCCAGTGCAAATGTTTTTGTTGATGGATAGTGTATACGGGAAATCAACATATTTTTTTTTTTTATTGATAAACAGAAAACGGATGTGGATGAAACTGCGGGAGGAATTGAGTAAGTTATTTGTTTAACATAATATCTAGATCCATCCTCATGTTTGTCTAGTATATGTATGTATGTATGTGTATACATGTATGTGTGTATGTATGTTTGTATGTATGTATATACGTACGTATGTATGTATGTGTATAATTATGTAGTATATATACATACGTGTATGTATGTGTGCATGTATGTATGTATGTATGTATGTTTGTATGTATGAACATACGTATGTATGTATGCATGATGTTAGTATGTATGTATGTATGTTTCAATCGTTATCTACAGATATTTTATCAAACTGACGATTTATTATCGATCTATCCATCTCTCCACCTATTCATTTTTCTGTTTATCTTCCTGTCATTCCTCCCTATCTCTCTCTCTCTTATCCATCTATACACCTATCAATCTGTTTATCCATTTGCCTATCTACCTTCTATCTATCTATCTATCTATCTATCTATCTATCTATCTTTTATCTTTTATCTATCTATCTATCTATCTATCTATCTATCTATCTATCTATCTATCTATCTATCTACCGATCTATCTCTTTCCTATCTATCTATCCACATGATCCATGTATACGTATCTATATATTTACCTATTAAACTGCCAATCCATCCTTCTATTAATCTTTCTATCTGTCTCTCTATAGACCTATCTATTATCTATCAATTTACAGCTATCTATCGATCTATCTATCTATCTATCTACATATCTATTTATCTACATGTATCTTTCTTTCTATCTATCTATCTACCTACCTACATATCTGTTAATCTACCTATTTACATATATATTTATCTATCTACCTACCTATCTATTTACATATCTATCTATCTATCTATCTATCTATCTATCTATCTATCTATGTAATCATTATCCAGCCAAAACAGTATATGGTTGCTCTTGTTCTGATCTAGGAAACTAGATACGGCATCATTTGGTGTGAGAAAGTTACCCTTATTTCATAACGTTGACTTATATTGAACACTGCTCGCTAATGAAGCGTGGTACATACGAGAAACAAGGCTCACATAATGACAGCTGCATTCTTTATCAGAAAGCGATAATGTGAAAACCTGATATACAGGCTAAGCCTTGGCTCTACACCGAGCATAAATTATGAATAACCCCAGCGGCGCAGTCCAATTCACTCAATTACATAATAAAATTTGTGAATCTAGTGAGTAATCAGTGGGCTTAGAAAAAAAAACTATACCGTATTACACCGTTCAATGTTAAAAATATGCGCGCATACTGTTTACGAATTATAAAGGAGGTAATTACACTTTACTTTAATTTTTCAAGTTAAAGGTGGGCATTTTTCGTCAGGCCAAATGGGGAGGTGTTATAGAGTATGCAGTAACTTATCCAAAAATGCTTCCATTATCCCTCATTTTGTAAAAAAAAAAAGTCACGAAATTTAAGGAATGATATCTTGCTTATAAATGTCAACCGGATGGTATATATTAACACTGTAGTATTATATGGGAAAATGTATATGGTAAAACCGGTCACTGCTAGATTTTCATTAAAAAATAATGATCGCTTTGACTGATGTGCATTTTAGAATGTGTTCATTATTCCACCAAAATGAAGACACTGATAGCTCGTACTAGAGCTATGCAGCTCGTGTTTTTCTTTTTCTAACTGGAAACATTTTTGAACAATGTCTTAAAGGCAGGGCGTCTCTTTTGCATGCCTTAAAATTAACATTGTGTAAATATACTGGAATATAGAAGCAAATACCATCTAAGAATCTTTTACAAAGAATATGAGCAAGAAATGCAACTTTAGTGGAATTAAAGTGACCGTTAGACCTTGATTTGAATTATTGTCTCGTACAGATGAAAATTCCTAGCATAGAACACACACCACACTAAGCTGGTAATTGGTTTGGGGGACATTTGTCAAATTCTCTTTAATTACTGCTCTTCAGATTTCACAGACATATCCTTCATAAATAGCCTATGGTCATAAGTGTCCTTTGGTGTACTGGGGGAGTGGTGCAAATGTGATTCCCTGCATTTAACGTCCAAATGAGACAACTTTTCCTACCTTCATAATTAACTTGTCCGTCACCATCGATGTCAGCTTCTCGGATCATCTCATCAACCTCTTCATCTGTCAACTTCTCACCTAGATTCGTCATCACGTGACGGAGTTCTGCAGCACTGTAGACGAAGATAAAATCCACACAGGGATAAAATGATTGGAAAGATGAGTTGGTAAAATAATTAACAAATACGAGCAAAATTTACAGTGCAATTTAAAAAGGAAACCAAGATTAAATTTCAAATCTCTCAAAACGAAATAATAAAAACCCATAAAACGGATATCAGGGACAAAAGTACGTACATTTGCAGCCCCTTTTTTGCTTTCAATAGCTGATTTTCTAAACTTAAAGGTAAATGACATGACTGGAGTTAGTCCTCAACGTGGGGTAAAAACTATTCTAGAATCTAGTAAACTACGCAGGGATTCTACTGTGAAAAATTTGTAGTCAAACTTGACTCATTTTGAAATAATGTCCATCAGTATGCCTTGTAACAGACAAATTTGTAGTGTAGCCTTCTATGGGGATTAGATCTTAACTTAAATTAAACTGCTGACCTGTTCATGCTATATTCTCCTTAAGTAAACAAACTCAAGACAAATTCTTCCAGCCAGGAGATCCACTCCAACTGGTGTACATTTCGTTTATCTTTCAACCAGTTTGGTTCTAAAGGCATTTTTTTATTTCTCCCAATCATGTCACTGAGCTTTAAGTTCCACCTCCTCAAGATATTCACCCCCGATGCCACTTGAGTTCCACCTCCCCATACCCAAACCAGGCTACGCTTGTGAGGGAATGAAATCATAACTACTTTACTTTCATGTGGTATATTGATTATACATATTTGGTCTTGGGTGAACGCTCAGCAATCAATTTTTGTAAAACATGTCAAAATAGTTGTTGTTTTTTGGTTGTAGTTGATGAATAGTTTGGGCTACATGATGACATGGCCAAAGCATTCACAACAATTAAAGCTATCAGTCATACATGCACACTACTCTCGTAAAAAAGTGTGACGTTGTTCACTCTTTAAGGAGTGAATGTAAAAAAGAGTGAATTTCGAGTGAACATGTGTGTGTTTCACTCATTTTGGAGTGACATCGAAGATCACTTGGATTCCACGAGTGATCCCTGAGGTCACTCCAGAATGAGTGAAAATCACTCAAGTTCACTCGAAATTCACTCGAAAATCACTCTAAATTCACTCTTTTTTGACATTCACTCCTTAAAAAGTGAACAATTTCACTCTTTTTTAAAAAAAGAGAGTACAAACTCAAAACTGTGACAACAGCATTTTTGACGTGTTTCCCATATCATTTGCTGTGCAGTCACCCGTGACCGAATATGAATGACCAATAATCACGTGAAAATAAAATGATTATGCTATTATTCCCTTTGATATCTTTTTCTTGTCGAGTTTGAAAGATTTGAGATTTAATGTGGCATTTCTATGATTTTTGAAACTCACATTGTATACACGAGAAATTACAAAAATGTAACACTTAAGATTTTGTTTGGTCGACTGATTAGCAATCAGAAGAACAATATGTTTCACATAACATCCCATTCCAATCAATTTGAAGTCCCGATATTAAATGAATTTGATATTGATACAAATATGTCATTTCCTATGATATAATTATGTGGTGAAGGTTATTGCGGTTGCAGATGGGAAGTTGTCTTTTTGTCATCTTTATTCAAATGATTATATAGGACATACGTCTGGTGTTAACCAACGCAATATTGAGACCTTGAAATTGATGAAAACAGTTTTTTTCAATCTGTAAAGTTTGTGATATAAAAAGTGATTACTGTATCGATAAACAATCGACAAAGAAAGGACGTAAAGTCTGTTTTCAATCCTTTGGATTTTCTGCAATGATAGTGATATACAGAACGTCCCAGAAAAAAAACCAGAACCTTAAAACAAAGGCTTATTATGTGGAAGCAATGGAGCGTATTATAAAAGACATATAACCAAAATAAACTCTAACTTATGCTCTTTCAAATGATACATCAAGCAAACTTATTCATTCATGCATCTCTAAGTACCAAGACTTTGAAAATTTAATGTCCAAAACCATTAGCTACACTTGTTGGCTTTGACAATGTGACTATAAGTTGTGTCAATCTCTTTCTTTTGCTGATGTACATAGTGTCAAAGCCATTAAGTGTAGCAAATTTTCAAAGTCATGGAACTCAGAGATGCATGCATGAATAAATAAGTTTGCTTAATGTATCATTTAAACATTTTTTTCCAGTCATACGCCCCAATGGTTCCGCACAATAAGCCTTTGTTTTTTTTTCTGGGACGCACTGTTTTTTCAGTGTACGAGAAAGTGTACAAACTTGAAGGTGTCTGATACTTGAAAATAATAGCTGTTTACCTTTTGACAGTGATGGGGACATTATAATCAACAAACAACCACAAGTGAACTTGTCAACGTAATGCTGGTAACGTGTTAGAACGGGGTCTTTTAGGATGTGTAAATTCAGTCACGGGGGAACTACTTAGGATGTCCTTAAGCATTTTGTCAACAAATTTCCAAGTATGCAACCATTATTCATGTGCTGCTTGAACTTCGCAACAACACTCCTATTTGACACTTCAACTAAGTGTTGGAGAAACACTTTCGGTTTTTCGTTTTGTTTTACGATTAAACTGCCAATATAAAGATAATAGCTTCTCATCTAGACTGCTTTACCTGACACAAGTGACAAACTAATATCCAGCAAACTCCATAAGGCGGGGTCTTAAATAGGGGGAAGCTTGTGTTGAAGTACTACATGTATCGGCTTGTTTACAAATTGTAACAAGAGGGTAATAATAATATATTGACTAAGCAAAAAGTCATATACTATAAAATCAGACATTGACATTTGGTATTTCAATGTATAAATTCAACCACACTACTAACATTCTAACCTAAACAATAAAGATTTGATTAAAATATTTTACAAAGTAGACTTAAAAAGAGGAATTTCCAAACTTGCTAATTAATCAGTGATCGAATGACATGAAACCTTTCATGGTTAAACATTCTTGCCCTATATAACCTCTTTCATTAGACTTTGTCCGAAATTCAGTTTAGGTAGGGGGTGCTATAGGGAAGCCGAACTCACCCCCGAGCTTCCCCCTCTTTTGAGCCCTGCAATTATCCCATTTGTAACAAGTCGTCATGCCCTTGGGATCTGTGAACTCATGACAAATTTTGTTCACTATAGATATTAAATGTTGTTCTTGATATACCTGATATAACCGTTTCCATCTTTGTCGAACACTCTGAATGCTTCTCTGATTTCTTCTTCGCTGTCGGTTTCCTTCATTTTTCGGGCCATCATCGTAAGAAATTCGGGGAAGTCAATTGTACCATTGCCTGCGGACATACAATTTTCAGAACATTATGCATGATGAGATTTTGTAAACACGATCAATAAGGAGGTTCTGCTTTTTTATGAAATTGATGGGAAGGCAAACTTCTCTTA
>JZLH01S0008282.1:0-14314 GCA_001188425.1 Eucidaris tribuloides
TGTTACCATTAGGTAGTTATAAGATAAAGAATATACTCCCTTTTCTCGTACTTCATGCACAGACAGTGTCTATACCAGCGGATCATTGTAGGCCTAATCTGATGTGCATTTGACATAGCTATTTCACTGCGAAACCGGAGGTGTTAGATTTAACACACATGATGATGGCCATGTCACTAGTTAATAACTGCAATAACTAGATGCAGTCTTGATTTTCAACACCATGGGTATCATTTAAACACCGGAAGAATTAAGTTCAAACACAAAGATTACAATGCAGCACCACGAGTGCTGAATTTAAAACCATCTCTATATAGCAACCATCCTGCGTGTTAAATTGAATAGCCAACCCTGGAAACTGCGTATAAGCAAAAGATAAATTTAATAATTCCTTGCCGTTATTTGGTTTTTTGTTTCTATAATTTCTTTTTATGTTGTATTTTCAACATGTAACTCTTATGTATTGTACTTTCTTATATTGTATTTTTCTAACATGTATCTTATTTTGATTATAAGCGCATAGGGACATGCTGCATGCTATGTGTTATGCGCTATAAAAGAACTGATTATTATTATTATCATTATTATTATTATTATTATTATTATTATTATTGTTATTATTATTATTATTATTATTATTATCTCTGATATTATTGGGGGTATATAAAACCTTAATCTTGTTTGATAAGAGAAGTTTTAGAAATCATCATTTCTTCATCTTCTTTCGAATGTTTAACTCGCTTGTATAATGTAGAGTGTGAGTAACATGTAACAGCATGTATCCGCTCAAAAAAAGTTTGAACAGCTTCAAGTTCTTTTCAAGACAAACATACCTTCCGTTGAGTGATCTGATTACATATTTCTACGCCTGTAATGAACGTCACTTATTGCCCAGACGTAGAACAAATTCAGCCAGATTTCTGATGTATGTGAATCCAGAGCCTTGAATTGAAATGAAATGAATATTCTTTGAGCATTGCCGTCTGTATACAACTTTGACTTTCCTGGAGGCACACTTACAATTTAAACACAAATTAAACTCAAATTGACGTTTTAATCTATTCCACTTAAGAATCTCCCACTTGCATGTTTGCGCTAGTTTACATTTTTTTTCTTGCAGCGCCGTTAGTGAGTTCAATAACCAAACCGATGATCTCAAAGTGTTAATACCTCTGAAAAGCAATGAATGTAATTTCTAATTCACACAGAATTGCTAAGTTATAAATAAAGTCTATGAGAAGGTTGTGAATGATTAACTACAACATGAACATGGCAGCCGACATAAATGAGCAGCAGGTCGGAAATTGGCGCGAGTGTATAACGTTTTATGTTTCGTCTGACAGTATTTGCACGTGAAATGAAAACAACCCCCTTCCCGTGTAGGTATTCTCTCAAATTGTCTGGTGTACTTATACATATCTCCAATAATGTCACGTATAACCAGCGAGGAATTTATACATTTTTTGACGACACTCACGTATCACTGGACACGCTTTATTACCCTTGATTGCAGTCAAAATAATCCATGCCAGATGCTGTACATCATCTGACATGGATTAATTGACTGGAGGTGTCATCTTGCATGCCGAATGTATGATACGTGTGTCAATTTGTCTATATGTAACATATCTCCGTTTTTTCCAGACTCCAGCTAAGTATTTTCTTCCTAAATTCGACCCAATATATTGGTTACTCTTAAAGTTGATTAGCAAAAATAAAGATACTCATTATAATTCGATGATGACGACGATGATGATAGTGGTAATTATTATGATAATGATGATATTGATAATAATGATTATGGGATGATTGCTTGTGGTGGTGGTGGTGGCGATGGTGATAATGATGATGATGGTGATATCGATACGCACAGTAATATACTGATAATAAACAGGAATAAATATGATTATGTATTATTATCTTGCAGGGCATGACGTGACTGAGCTGTGGTACAATGAAGTTAGCAAATACGATTACAGCACACCCTGTTTTCGACAGGGCACTGGTAATTATTTCTATTTCATGGATTCTTCGAAGGCTTGCAAATCTTTCCAATTTGATTTATCAAGCTGTGATGATTTTGTTGTCAAGAGTGGTTTATATGTATTTCTGTGTCTACACGCGGGTGTCTGCGTGTGTGTACCGTTTGTGTAACACATTATTCTAATGTTACAACACACTTCAGACCAGTGCGAATCGCACAAAATGACAATTTTCATTTGTATAATTGAATTTGACCTGTCAAAATGTTCAATTTTTTGTTCATTTTTTTCATTTTGTATTATTATATTTACCGTATAGAATGCTATATGCATGTTATACAGTATTTGTAGATAACTTTAGAAAAGTGCATTGGGTTTATTTCATACAACTAAGAAAAAACACAGGTAAGACGAAGTAAACTAAAACAAAAACAAGGAACAGAAAATATCACATGCACCCTTTTTTTCGGCTTGGGGAACCATCAAAGTGACAATTATCAGACTGTACACATTTATAAAATTATTCAGTTTTTACGAACTTTAAAAGACAGCGAAATATCATAAGCATATTATACAGCATTAGAAAACAAAATCACGACAATAATTAAGTGTCAGTTTTCCAGTATACAAGCGAAATATCTAACAAGGGCGTAGGCTGGTTCGGGCATGGGGCCGGAGGTGCACATCTAGGGGAGGTGGAACAGGGAGGTACACATCTTAGGGTGGTGGAACTAAAGTTGAGAAAATCAGGCGTTGAAAGCACAAAAAAGGTGGTGCAAATTTCTTTTTTGCTATTAGGGTGGAACTCCTTTTGGGTCTGCTTGGGGGGGGGGGGTGCACGTGCACCCAGTGCACCCCCAGCCTACGCCCTTGTCTAAAACCCAAAACGTTTTTCCTATATTAATACCCCGCAGGCCATTTCACACAAGTAGTATGGAAATCGAGTAAAGAGTTTGGTATCGGGAAAGCCATCACCAGTGACGGGAAAGTCATCCTTGTCGGAAGCTACAACCCTCCCGGGAATGTGATGGGAAGATACCCAGAAAATGTGTTCCCGCCTCTCGAGGGCAAAATGGAGAAGAGAAAAAGAGGAGGACAAGAAACAAAAGGCGAGTAAGACACGCAGAGGATCAACGAGTTCTTCGAGTAGTAGCAGCAGCAGTAGCAGCAGTAGCAGTGATGAGGAAGGGAAAAGAAGAAGGTAAGGGAGCTCTCTTTTGTGATATTTCTTTAGTGTTGTGTAAACAAAGTCCAGTTATCCCGAGAACAAGATCAAGACAAAGACCAGGAGTACCAGATATCTGGAGACCACGATGAGCCTTCCAAAGAGCAAGATCAGGCAGGTCTCAGACAAACACCAAGACCAAAATTCTCGAAGTTAAGATCAAGAGCAAGACTACAAAAATCTGGCCTCGAAGCCAAAATTTGTACACAATATTGTTACTTTTTATGTTCGTGCATGTTTGTCTCTTTTATTTTTTTCTTTTGGAAAACCGGGGATAACTACCTTGGAAAGACTTTACTTTGTTGTTACGACATATCTTTATTATAATTATCACCCGAGAATCTTCAAGAAAATCGATTCCGTATATCCACTTAGTGTTATATTTGAAACCCAGGTTATGACAAAGTATATATAGATACCAGACATGTAGAATATAAAATCGTTTCGGTTTGTTTACACCGTCAAAATTACGTGTAACAGCAATAGTACACCTTTAACGCAAGTGTGAAATTTAACACAATTTTTAGCATATTATTATATTATTGAGCTTTCACCCTTCGTGTTCTTTCACCTTGTGTGTTAAATTGGATATCACAGTTTTTACGGTGCAGTGCTTTAGGATTTGGGTCTTCATGCATAAAGCCAGAATTGACACCCATAACCCAATTTAAGATTAGATTAGGACCTATTCGGTTTCAAGAATTGTAACGCCAAGTCCGCCATGTCTGGGGGCCATCTGAGAGCGTAGCAAAAGATGACGGAATAGTTCTACTAAAACATCGTATTAATTAAAATAACCGTCCTTTGCCATGTCTCGGATGGCCACCCAGCTATGGCGCGCGAGGCTAAACAGTCTCCTTCAAACCGGAGTGGTCTATACAAATGATTTCCTTATTATTAAACAACATATCTCATTTTGTACTCTAGCATCGCGTGTTTAAGAAGAAATCTAAAGACAAATCGTGTGACCATCACAAAGTGTCCAGGGCCGATCAGAAGGCTTTCAGGAAGGAGGCGTTGGAGGCGCACAACGAGTACCGACGTCATCACGGTGGTAGGCCCCTGGAGCAGTCGAGAGAACTGATGAAACGAGCCCGCAAGTGGGCCAAACACCTGGCGAAGAAGGATCTATTCGAACACAGCAAGGGGAACGACATCGGGGAGAATGTGGCCATGCATTACTCCAGCGCCACCACAGAGTATTCAGGTGTGTTGATTTTAAAAGTTGATTTTCTTAACAAAACAACAATAGCAACAAACAAACAACGATTTACTGGGTGACACTCCTTTTTGTAATGAAGATACCCCCTTTCGATTAGAACATATGGCTGTGGTGATTACCGCTTTTGATTGTTGCTTCTTTCTGGAACATGGAGCAGGATCCCGTCGAAAGTGATAACCATTTTTGTCCTTTTTTTGTTTTTACTTGTCGCTTCGATCGTTGGGGACGATAAAACAACCCCGTTTGAAAAATCCTGGGTACGCATATGTTTCCGTCCAATCCCATTAAATTCACTTGTTCCCATTTTCGTAAGAGCAATCGTTAAAATGAGAATGTAAAAACAATTTCACAAAACGGATTGAACAATTATGCTTGATATAAAAAAAAACGAAACATAAATGAAAAAGATACAAATTCACGTGTATTGTACAATAAGCATTATTGGCCTTTTCACGCCTGTCTGCGAATTCTAGTAGGCCTATAACAATAACGAGTGTAACATCTGGAGAAATTATGATACACAAATACGTGGAGTACTGTACTGGCAACAACACAGCAATTTCGATTGCGAATCTTCCATTTAATTCTTCAAATTGAATTGATTGAGAAATGTCCAAATAAATTCATAATTATACTTTTTAATGAATTGGATTTACAACGAAAGATATTGAATTCACCGAATTATAAAAACTATTTGTTTTCATGCCATGCAAAACACTATTTTGTGGTTTCCAAAACTGCATTGACGTTAAAGGTAAATGACGTGATTGGGGGTAGTCCTCAATTTGGGCTGAAACTACTCTAGAATCAAGTAAACTATGCGAGGATTCTCCTGTGAAAATCTTGTAGTCAAACGTTGACTCATTTTAAAATAAACAATGTCAATATCACTCGTAGCACGGAAACCCGCTGTGTGACTCTCTATGGGGCTAACTTTTATCGTCCCCGGATAAAATTAAGATACTCCTATGTTTATGCTTGATTCTCCTTAAGTAAACAAATTACAGACAAATCCTCCCAGGTGGGAGATCCACTCCTGCTAGTGTATAGTTGGTATATATTTCAACTCATTTGGCAAATAGTTTTATACGAGTGAATTCAAATCTTCGTTTAAATCCAATTCATTAAAAACAGTATAATTTATGTGAATTTATTGGACACGTCAATCAATTCAATCTTGAAAATTAAATGAAGATTCGCCATCGAAATTGCCTGCTTTGTTGCCACTACGATACCCACGATATTTGTTATCATAATTTCTCCAGATGTTACACTCGTATTTTATAAGCTCCTACAGTTTAGGATTCGCAAAGCGCTGAAAACCAATCATGCTTATTTTGTACAATACACCGTGAATTTTGTATTTATTCATTTATTTCTCGTTTTTTTTTTGTTAATCAAGCATAATTGTTCAATCCGTTTAGAAATTGTATTACATTCTCACTTGACGATTGCTCTACGAAATGTGAACAAATGGATTTAATGATTGACGAAACATATCGTACAAGTATTTTTCAAACGATTTTTTATCTCCCAACATTACGACAATAAAAACAAAAAAAAAAAAAGACAAAAATGTTATCACGATTCGACGCGGGATCACTGCTCCATGTCCAAAAGAAGCATACAATCAAACCAAGGTAAACACCAAAGCCATTATGCTAATCGAAAGGGATCTCATTACAAAAAGATTTCACCAGTAAAGTGTGTTTGTTTGTTTTGTTGTTGTTAGAAAAACAACTTTTAAATCAACACACCTGGAATTACTCGGGGTGGTCCTGGAGAATGCATCCACATTCTCCCACTGCGTTCCCTCGCTGTTCAAGTATATTCTTCTTCCTAGGGTTGCCCACTCCGGGCGTTTATCATTCTCTCGACTCTCAGGGCCTACACCGTGATGACTCTACCGTTTGCGCTCCAACGCCTCCTCCTTAAAGCTCTATCGCCCTGACACTTTGAGTTCACACATTTGCTTGTGGAAATTTCGTTCTTAAACACCCGATGCTAGAGTACCAAAATTAATATGATGTTATAAAATAAGGAAATCATTGTGTAGACCACTCCGTGAAGCTTTACTTCGCGCGCCGGTGCCATCCGAGCATGGCAAAGGACGGTCTATTTTAATGAATACGATGTTCTTTTCGTATATTCCATCATCTTTTGCTACGCTCTCAGATGCCCCAACATGCGAACTGGGCCTTACAATCTTGAAACCGAATAGGCCTTAATCCAATCTTACAATTGTTAGGGTCAATCTTGGCTTAGTATGAAGACCCAAACCTAAGCACTGCACCGAAATAACTGTGATATCCAATTTAAACGCAAGACGATAAGAACAGAAAGTGAAAGCCTCAATATATAATAAATAATATGCAAAATTGTGTTAAACTTCACACTGCGTAAAGTCACTATTGCTTTACACTAATTTGACGTAGTAAACAACCATAACGATTTATATCCACATGTCTGTACTATACTTTGTATAACCTGGTTTCAAATAAACACTCAGGATATACGGATCGAGTTCCTTTGAAGATTCTCGGGTGTAAATTATAATAAAGATATGTCGATACAACAAAGTAAAATCTTTCCAACGTAGTATCCCGTTTCCAAAAAAAAAAAATAAAAAGAACAAACATGCACGACATAAAAAATTAACAATATTGTATGTACAAATGGTTCGAGACCAGATTTTAGTCTTGCCTCTTGATCTTAACTTCGAGAATTTGTCTAGGTGTTCTCTGAATCGCCTGATCTTGGCTCTTTAGAGGCTCATCTGGGTCTCCAATATTCTCCGCCTCCTGTCTTCTTGATCTGTCCAGCGATAACTGGACTTTGTACAAACACTAAAGAAATATCACAATAAAAGCTCCCTTCTACCTTCTTCTTTTTCCCTCCCATCACTGCTACTCTGCTACTGCTGCTGTACTACTCGAAGAAACTCGTTGATCCTCTGCGTGCTTACTCGCTTTTGTCTTGTCCTCCTTCTATTTACTTTTCCTCATTTCCCTCGAGAGGCGGAACACTAATTTCTGTATCTTCCCATCACATTCCGGAGGGCGCTAGCTCACAAGATGACTTTCCCTCACTGTGAGGGCTTTCCCAGATACCAAACTCGTTACTCGATTCCAATACTTGCTGCTGAAAATGCCTTGTTATCTAATATAGCGAAAAACGTTTTTGGGTTTAGACAACGCGTAGGGGCGGCATTGCGTGCACTGCACCCCCCCCGCCCCACAACCAAAAAGGCCACGCCATAATAGCAAAAAAAAATTCACCACCTTTGTCTTTCAATGCCTGATTTTCTCAACTTAGCTTCCACTCCCTAATATTCACTCCCTCGTTCCACCTCCCGACCATGTCCACCTCCGGCCCATGCCACAACCACCTACGACTTGTTAATATTCGACTTGAGACGGAAAACTGACACATAATTATGCTATTTTTTTTTTCAAGCGAATATATGCTTCATATATCTTCGCTCGCTTTTAAAGTTCTTAAAAACTGAATAATTATATAAAGTTACAGTCTATTATTGTCACTTGATCGTTCTTCTCCAAAGCCGAAAAAAGAGTCATGTGAATTTTCTTCCTTGTTGTTTAGTTTACTTCTCTTACCTGTGTTCTAGTTGTATGAAATAAACCCATATCCACTTTTCTAACTTATCTACAAATACTGTATAACAATGCATATACATTCTTTACGTAAAATAATAATACAAAATAAAAAAAAAGAACAAAAAATTAACATTTGACAGGTCAAATCAATTATACAATGAAAATTCTCATTTGGATTCGCCATCCGTCTGAACGTGGTTGTAACATTAGAAAATGTATTACACAAAACATACAAAACACTACAGACACGCAGACACCGCGTGTATGACACAGAAAATACATAAAACCAACCCTGAACATACAAAATCATCAAAAACAAAGCGTTGACATAAATCAAATTTCGAAAGATTTGCGAGCCTCGAAGAACCATGAATAGAAATATTACCATGCGCCTGTCGAAAACGGGTGTGTGTTAATCGACTTTCTAACTTCATTCTACCACAGCTCAGATCACGTCGATTGCCCGCCAAGATAATAATACATATATCATATTATCGTTGTATATCAGTATATTACTGTGCGTAATCGATATCACATCGCCACCACCACACCACAATCAATTATCCCATAATCATTATTATCAATATCACATTATCAAATAATTACCACTATCATCATCGTCCGATCATCGAGATTATAATAAGTATCTTTATTTTTGAATCAACATAAATAACCAATATATTGGGATTTGGAAGAAAAATACTTGCTGAGTCTTGTCCGAAAAAACTGAACTATACATTGACGCAAATTGCCACACGTATCATAACATTCGGCATGCAAATGACACCTCAGTCTAAGTCATCACTGTCAATCATGTACAGATCTAGGCATGATTCATTTGACTGCACTCAAGTAATAAGAAGCTTCCAGTTCATACGTGAAGGTCGTCAAAAAATTATAATTCTCGCTGTTATACGTGAATTCTTGAGAATAGTATAAGTACACCAGACAATTGAGAATACCATTACCACACGGGAAGGGTTTGTTTCATTTCACGTGCAAATACTGCCAGACGAACATACAACGTATATACACTCCGCAATTTCCATCCATGCTCCATTTAGTCGGCTGCCATGTTCAGTGTATTAATCCATTCACAACCTTCTCATAGACTTATATAATTCCAATTCTGTGTGAATGAAATTACATTCATGCTTTTCATAAGTATTAAACACTTTGAGATCATCGGTTTTTATGAACTCACTAGCGCTGAAGAAAAAAATAGTAAACTATGCGCAAACATAAAATGCAAGGGAAGTCTTAAAGGAATAAATTAAAACGTCAATTGAGATTAATTTGTGTTTTAAATGTAAGTGTCCTCCAGAAATCAAAGTTGTAACAGACCAATGCTCAAATATTCATTTCAATTTCAATCAGCTCTGGATTCACATACATCAGAAATCTGGCGATATTGTTTACGTCTGCAATAAGTGACTGCATTACAGGCGTAGAAATATGTAATCAGATCACTCAACGAAGTCATGTTTGTCTTGAAAAACTGAAGCTGTTTCAAACTTTTTTTGAGCGGATACAATGCCTGTACATGTACTCACACCAATTATAACCAGCGAGTTAAACATTCGAAAAAGATTAAAAATGATGATTTCTAAAACTCTCTTATCAAAATATTAAGTTTATTACCCAATAAATCAGAGATAATATAATAATAATAATCAATAATAAACACATAATAAAATACTAATAAAAAAAAAATAATGATATAATATCATTCTATATAGCCCAAACACACATAGCATGCAGCAGTCCCTATGCGCTCATAATCAAAATAATATACATGTTAGAAAAATACATATAGAAGTACAATACATAAGATTACATTAAAATACAACATAAAAGAATATAGAAACAAAAAAACCACAATAACGCAAGACATTATTAAATTTACTTCCTTATTACCCTCCAGGTGCTATTCAATTTAAACCAGGATGCCTTGCTATATAGGGTTTTAAATTCAGCACTCGTGGTCGCTGCATTGAAATCTTTGTCTTTGAACCTTAATCTTCCGGTGTTTAAAGATACCCACATGTGTGAAAATCAAGACGCATCTATTATTGCAGTTAAAACTAGTATTGGCCACATCATGACTGTGTAAATTAACACCCCGTTTCCCACTGTTAAATAACTATGGCAAGCACATCAATTACCTACAATAACGCTGGTATAACACGGTCTGTGCCAGAAGTACGAGAAAAGCGGAGTAATTCTTTATCTATAACTATCTAATGAACATTGTGATGATAACGATTAATCATATAATCATGTTTACAGAGCTGATATATTTTATCTTCAGCAAGCAAGCAAAGAAGCATAACACGGATTTTGTTTTTTATTTAATGAAGCATATTGCCATAAGCTATCAATGTTGTCTAATATGGACAATTTTGATGCTCCCAGAACAGATACCCGCCAAAAATCACTCTACAATGTTTCAAATAGCTCATCTGAACCATCATATATAACCTATAAACAGCATACTCCTGACGTGATTGTTCTTGTCATTGGCTAAGTAACAACCTATCCCATAGAAATTAATTACACGCATCCCCAATTCAGAACAATTGGAATTTTCAAAAGGTGGGGCAATTCAAAATGGCTGGAAGCATTTAGCTGACAATTAAGCCCACCCCCAGAAAGCAACAGGTATGAAGCCTTTATCGGCCCACATTACGTATCCCCCCATCAGTTTTCCCAATAACTTTGTCCTCCAATATGTGAAACTTTTGCTAGATGAGAAAATGAACTGATGGTGATGGCGATGATACCAAACACAATTACACCACAATAGACCGGCAGTAAGCAGAAAACAGAAACACTCCATTCATAAAATAATCTCTAATACAGAGACATTTAACTTATCTACCAGCAAACATTCATCTCATCAGCAGGCGTGCGTGTTAGTTATGCCATATAATGTTCACTGAGTGGTACCGAACATACATCAATATAGGACAAGCAGATACACCCGGCCAAAATAAATACTAAAAGCTTAGCCGTTTGCAATAAAAAACGAGTGTCTAGTTATAACATGCAAATTATACGTCCATGCCGGTAAGTTACTCAACTTATTTACCTGAAAAAACTCCGGTCGACGCAGAGAATAATGCATAATCTCATATTTTCCCAATAATCTGCAATTCTATGCTCGCAATTCCCACTGGTGCCAGATGCTCCCGCCCATGATTCTGCGCGTGGTCGTTTAATTCGTCGCATTAAACTTCAGTGGGTACGCCGTGTATGTCACGGTTTGTTTCGTGAAACTTACCTCTTTCCACTTTTCACTCGCAGTTGCCTCATCTTCTTGCCATAGTTAGAGTTAAGAAAATAGTATGCAAAGACCCTGAAATAAAAAATAAAACAATAAAAAGATGAAAATATCCTTAAAAATAACGTGAGAATGACCTATCCAACACTACAGTCAGAAATGACCGCCTCTCGTAAAAAAACAAAAGTAATAATGTACATATCAATCACATGTTTCAAGTCCTTTTTTAAATACACACTGCCAACAGACATCGTGCGAATTAAACACCCTTAGTGTTAATGTAACACTATGTGTGTTACTTAAACATCAAAAGCATAAGCATAAAACACTCCAAAGACATAAAAAACAAAAAGATGCTGAAGTAACACAGATTCGTATCATATGTCGACACTCTCGTGTAAACTTAATACGCAAATTTGAGTGGAATGCTTAGAAGTTTCAATTTTATGTTCAATAGACACAACTTTACTTTTACTCCGTTAGACACGTACTTTCATTTGTTCCAATAGATAACATTTCATACCTATTGTAATTAATATCTTCGCAGTAACAGTTCCTTCAATTACCACGCATGACATCAATCGTCTTGTTCCTTCTACAATAGTATAACTATAATAAACAAGGTTAATATATAACTTCACTCATGTCTATTCGGAAAAGTATTATAATATATAATCATAATAAGTCAGTAAATGTAAGTTTAATCGAACATTAATGCAGCTCTGATTGCAGCTGCTTATCTTAGAATCAAACTAAAGTTCACTTTATTATACCCCCTATTTCGTGAGACAGCTGATAAAGGAATTCTTTATGAAAAATGAGTGTCCTCAGTCCAGGATGTTACAGATTCAAAAAGCCGATTCTCATAAAAACTTGACATTCTTTTATAGCTCTCATCTGTTCTGGGTGTTGCCAAGTATTGAATATCAAAACGATAATGAAACTGGAATTTTGACCCCAAAATCCCACTCAATACAATTGACTATACGCTTGAGTTGATCCTGGACAATATGATCGTATACGAACTATGTATGAGAACTGATACAGCCTAATAATTCTTGTTTAACATGCCTTTACAGGTGTTTCGGTTTTTTAACAAGTCTATAATGTCTTTTTAAACTACATCTTTAACTAAAATATTACTCATTGCAGTAATAGGACTTAAATCCCGAATCCAATGTCCGTCATTTTGCACTAATATAGATCGCATCGTATTTTAGACTATTTAAAAAAAAAAAAAAAACTCACTCGCAAGTGCATTTACCACCTGTTGAAAAAATAATCAACACACAACGAACCAAATGATACAGAGGACGTCTCATAATAATACATGTATACGTCATCACGAAAATCAATAAAATAACCTACCATCCTTGTAACAATCGCAGCTCCATTTACCTCCAGCACCAGAAAGCTGCTGCCAAAAGTAATACCATTCGACCCATACATTTGGACAAGGATTTCCTCACCGGGACCATATATGCCCAAGCACACACTAGTCTGCCTAGTATACTACAGTATTATGATTATATCCGAATTATCATGCACATCTCACTCGCAAGCTATACGACAGTTAATTCTTGCACTTACAAACATACATCACGTAGAGTCCTGCTTTGTGAAAAAAATCTAACTACACACGACGGGGCCGCTCTATATATTACCCTGACCTCACTAATATTTAATTTATACATCAACCTTATACATGTACATCCAGGTCTATCGCAACAACCTGTATAGGCTTCCTATATAAAGCAATAACCCTGAGAACCGAGTGGTGTTACACAAGTTGATCGCGCTGCACACCGGGCCAAACGTTGAGCGCCGCCGACCACCACTACAGGGCAAAGATCCGCGGTGCGTATAGTTTGCAAAATTCTGCAATATAGCGTAATCGTTTTAAAACAAAGAAAAAACGGGTGTGTCTCGAATCTTGTTAACTTGAATCACGTTTCCCCTCGAAATATTCCGATCTATCTTGCATATTTGTTGACATCTTTCACGAACGGAATTAGTATGCTGGAATTAAAACCAACTGACTGGACAACTAAAAACATAATAAGGGGTTTTTGTATAACGATTGATGGGGATTTCTTTGTATAATAAAACAGAAACTCATTAACATCATGAATGGTACGAAAAAGATGATGAGACAGAGGAGGAGGAAAATGTTTCTGTGGTCAAGTAGTTGACTTGTGCGGGTGGTGGTTGTTGTTGTCGTACGATGTTCGTTTGTACTCGTGATGTCCGTTGGTGTTGGATGTGTGACTGGTGCTGTGTGTGGAGGTTGATGGGGTCTGGGGTGTGGCATGTGTGTGTTGTATGTCGCTCGCGCGCGGTCGTAACTTATTCTCCTATTTGCAACGTCAAATTGTATAAACAAAATTATTACCATAATGCTAGTCTCACACAAGAAAAAAATCAATACAGGCAAGCAGAGAGAGAAAAGAAAAGAAGAATAAAAAAGAAGCCAAAAACAAAAAGGAAGCACAGAAGACAAATATTAAATGATGTAGGGATGAAGGGAGGGATAGGAGAGATATTTGGAACTGGACGTAATTGGAATGAGTCTTCTCAACTGAAACCTCACACAGAGTCACCCAAATACAGGTTATCTCCGTCTTATGAACAAGGTGTTGTCATGTCGATTGTATCTTGTCTTACTCACAAAATAGTTACTTCAGACGGAAATTTGTCGCCTGCCCTCTGGCTCAAATATCGGAACAGCTTTTACTCTAGTTATATCGCGTTAATTACTTTGTCACTTACCTAAGCTGGCCAATTAAAGCATTGACCTTTAAAAAAAATTAGATGGCCTTATTCATACTGTAATCCGATAATAATTTGAATATACAATCTGTTTTAATCAGTCATTATACATAATTACATCAATGCTCCATATTTCATATAACAAAAATAAAGTGCCAGTAAAATTTTCACACTTACGAAAGTATATTGTTTGGTATCTGTGTTGCCCGTAAATAA
>JZLH01S0008285.1:5048-17879 GCA_001188425.1 Eucidaris tribuloides
TATGGTATATATAAAGCACAATTCACCCCAAGTGCCAGTACTTGTATATTGATTTTAATGGTCGAATTTGTGTTTCTATATCCGGTTTGTTCTAGCAAAAGTTGCTAAATGCGACATTTATGCAGAATTTGATAGGAATAAACAAACACTTCAACCCCCCCCCCAAAAAAAAAAGAAAAAGAAAAAAAGAATTAGGAGGGTAAGTCCTGTATGGTGTGGTATACTTTAGCTCTAACAGTGCAGTATGATCTACTCAAGGAAATCCACTCATCAAGAAACGTTGCTCATTATTTTCAAAAGATGAGGAGTGAAAGTCATTTGACTTGAACAATACATCTGGGTTTCGTGTGAGTTTGGCATATTTTGTCGAGTTCAGAATTCTCAAAAATATACACTAGAGAGTTAAAAAAATAAGAATACAGACATTTACGTTTTGATGTTTTGAAAGTTTATCAGCTTCTTTCGGTAACGATAATGTGGGTGTGGATCATTATCCTAGCAGCGCACGCATATTCGTGTTCGTCGTCTGCCTACGTGCGAAGTCTGCGGCATATTGTATTCAGTGATGCATGCATGCGTGCAACCGCGATGCGAAAGATGGATCTTACACGCGCGCACGCACAGTTCAGTTAGCGTATAGTCGAGTGCATTTGGAGGAGGTATACGTTGAGGAGTGAGAATCACTCGGAATAACGAAATTTTAGTGGATATTTGTTTGGATTAATCACTTCAAAATGAATGGGGCTGACATAGAAAACTTTGAAAATGTAACTATTAAAGATGACGAACACACCGAAGATACGCCAGCCGTCCAAAACGAAGAACAGCCGAACGAAAATGCAGAACATGCAGAGCCTGCACAGCCGGAGGCGGAGCCAGCAGAAACGGCAGGCGAAGACCAGACGAATGCTGCACAAAATTCAGGGGGTGATGCCGAGCCTGAGCCGGAGCCGCAAGCCGAGCCTGAAGCCGAAGCCGAAGAACAAGAAGAAGAGGCTGATTTGCCCGTAACACTTTATATCAAGGTAATTAGCTAGTATTTACGTATCATTCTGTCATTTTTACATTTAAATTTACAGGTGAACCGTCTGTTCTGTGTTGACATGAATGAATACGAGACACAGATTGATTTTGAAGAGTCTGCAGCTGCAACACAGCTGCCTCTTGGCTCTGCATCTGTGAATGTGAGTGCAGTTAGATCTATTGGTTATGCAGGTGATGGTGAAGAAGAAGATGATGAGGGGGAGGATTATGATGATGATGGCAACATTGATGATGAAGAATAATGATGAAGATGATGATAATGTCGATGATGATTATCATGATTATGGTGATGATATTGATAAGCAAACTTGAGAGTCTTGTAATTTCTTAGACTTTTTAAAAATAGTAAGAAATGGGGTTAGTGGACTGGATACACATAAAATTGGTCATAATATCGTGCCAGTTACTAGTAATAAGGGGAGGCGGGGCACCCACATACACTTGATATAACGTTAGATTTTAAGTAAGTTGTAGGACGGGGCAAATGTATTGGACTTGAGTCAATTATCAAACTGACAAACTCTTGTTGGGAAAAGTTTGGTGTGTAAGCTGTAACCAAACTTAAAAAAAATGTATAAGGTCATGTGTCGTAGGGTGGGGCCCCTTTGCGTTACAGGCACCAAAATTAAGAATTTTGTCACTTCTTGCATTTGAACCAATATAACTCAAAAAGTACTTATCAGAAACTAACAAAAGTATACATTTTCTGAAAGCTTATACTTCAGAGAATCTCAATCAGCCAAGGTCAAGTTGCTATACAGGTTGTAAAAAAAATTAAGGTAATATCACAAAAAATGTATAATTTTGTGATATTGATGACAACTCATTGCACCTGTCAGTATTAAGTCATGGCTCAAAATTGATGTCATGGTGTGAAAGGCACACTTTCAGCTTTAAGAAAATGTATGGTTTTACTACTTTTCGAATTTCAGATGTAGTGATAAAGGGTGTGGCAAAATATGTTAAAAATTGTGTTGCGATTTGTTACAATAACATTAATTACACTAATTAATCAAATAGTTTACTAAACCTAATTAACAAATTTTAGAGATTAATTAGTAGAATATTGTTTAATAAATGAATCAGTAGAGGTATTTTTAAAAATTTCAACCAAAATGTAGCCCTGAAGTGAACATACATGTGTGTCCTTACATTCAGTACTTTCATGCTTCATAATGTGTACAAGTCAATGGCAAGCATAAGCTACACCAGTCATTAATTAAGTAATTAATGACCTTGAGACAATTAATGTCACTTTTACTTTTGAGAATTGTTAAGTACAACATGTGTCAAGTTAGTCAATGCTATATCATAACTCCAGATAGCTTATCTGCTGCAATAGTAGGAAAAACAAAAGTGTACAGTTGAATTTGCAATTTCCCATAGGGTTTGTACAGCTCCTCCACCGCTTATCCTCCACCGCTTATCCACCAGATTTACCATCGTTAACATTTTTGCATTTTTCACTAATTAAACAAAGTGTCATACAAGATTGTTACTCAGATTTCAAAAGCTGAGTAATTTTGCTATAGAATGAGCCCAAATTCATCATAATTGGATAAAGAATAGCTCTGCGGACAACAAGTTGAATGAAGAAGAGGACTAAAAAATGTAACACACCAGGTATTGGGGGCCACCATACAACACATGACCATAAAATAACGGAGAGCACATTAACTTCTGGAAAGACATTGAGAAGTTACTAGGATGCCCCTGAAGAAGACTTACCAGATCTATGTAAAATCAATGCCCCTCACCATTTTTTTCCAGTTATAATTAATTAGATTTAGATCTAATGGCATTTAATTCAATTCTCATTGTGTGAAATACAGTACATGTTTCAATTCGATGTGATATTTTATGTACATGCAGTCATGAAAGTTGTACATTGACATGACTGGTATGGGTGTAACATAATTTATGGTTATCTCCCCTTAAAACAGAGCTTGAAATCATTGAATCTTTTCTCAGTAATCCAATCCTATGCATAAGTAGGGCCTACATGTACATGTGGTATTACATGCTGCATATTGTTATGCAAGTTCTGTGGGCATGGACAAATACATGTATCACTTGACCATAATCTAAAAGAATGTGACAGATGAGGTCAAGAGGGCAATTGACCTTTAATATTATTTACCTTGTCTGTATCTGGGCATTGACAAACAGGAGATAGATGAGATAGTTTGTACTCATCTAGACTCGGTGGTCAGTAAGCAGCCAGGGGTGGTGCCATGGGGGGGGGGGAGGTTCAGGGTACACCCCCCCTGAAATCACACATGGAGACAAGTCGACAACTCTATACTTTTGTGTACAAAGTAATGAGTGGTTGTTTTCATGCAGTCATGGCACAACAATGTGCTCTAAAATTCACCTTTCTAAACAAACTTATATTGAAATATTGCTCCAAATGGATAGTTTACCAATGACCTCAACATATAAGTATTTGAAAATGAAGGACTCATCGCCTCAATTTCATTTTTAATCTTACTAAATTTCTGCCCAGTGTCCTGAACAAAATTCCATCCAGTTTTGGCAGGACTGAATCATTCAATCCACAGAGTGCAAACTTTGTTTGTTTTTTCCAGTAGAGGACGTATGTGGTCCGTATAGCTCTGCTCAGGACCACATACATAGTAGGTGTGCCTGAAATTGGGTTTTTGTAGTGTGAATCATAAAATTAGGTTTGTTGACAAACACCCCCCCCCCCCCAAGATTTCACTAGCTTGGCATGGTTCTTCCCCTGGAGGTACATGTAGCAAGACCATTACAATCAGGATCAACAGTAAATTTGCCAGGCAATGACGTACAAATACATGTAATACCTAATGTATTTTCATGTAATTCTGTTTTGTGAATTTCACAGTTGATCTGCTTGTTGGAAATTGAATCAAGTACATGTATATCATATGCATTGCAATACTTTTGATTTTGTGCATGCAATTGCTATTTTCATTTTGTGCACATTTTCTACTAATTTTCAAAGACTGAAAAAGTGGAAAATTCACCATGTTGAAAGCATGAGGCCAGTAGAAAAGACTGGATTTGACCTGTTGCGCTACATCATGTTATTGAAGTTCATGAATGCAAATTTGAAGGCTCCTTGTAAGAGGGGTAGGCAAAAGTTACCAGACTACTATTGAAGTACAGTACAGGTTAGTCATATCTGAAAATTTTCTTGATTTGAAAAAAATAAATACTTTGATTAATACTTAAGTTGATACATATGTTTTCAAGTACAACAATGATTCTTTCCCAGCATTGATGGTAGGTGAAGTAGTGTACATAGTAAATACCTTACCCACATGTGACCAACCAACCAGAACATAATACAGTTTAGGAATATCCCACAGTGTACGTAGATGTACATGTACGTGTATCACTGAACAATGTGCTTTAATATTGACATGATTATCAGCTGACAGACAGTACATTCCTATATTGTTTGAAATCAAATCGTGACAAAAGCGAATACCTGCAAACTTGCCATTCTTCAGGAGTTCAGGAAAAGAGGTACAGGCTGTGAGTCAGGCTGACAGAAATTTGAAGCAAGGTGTCAAAAGTGCAACCCATTCTTTGTGGCTAGTGTTCCTGAAAGTGGCCTTTTTTTTTTACTGATGTGAAGATGTGATGTGCTTTATAATGAATACCGTAGCTACGTATTTGTGAGTCTATCAAATGAAGACAAAAAACAATAGTTTGTAGTGATACAGTAACAGAATTTGAGTGTTCTATCAAGCACTATTAGCTTCTTGTACTGTATAATGCTGGGTATCCATTTGTACATGTATACAATACAGTGAATACACGTACATAAAGCTGGCCTACATACGGTACATGTAGCGTAACATTGATACAGTAGCATAGACTGCTATTAGTCTGTGTATGGATAAATGATTGAGTGTTCTCTTACATTCTCAGTTTTCAGTCTTCACCATTTTAAGAATCCTTTCTTCCTGACCAGCGCTTGTACTACTGTAAACTACATTCTTTAGCCCAATAGCCATTATGTTAGTTCAGCAAGCGTCTGATGGTGAGCACTGAAGTTAATCCAGTTTGCACTAAAGCTTTAGATACAGCACCATGTCAGTTTGACCCTTCAGATCTATCTAACTTATGACCCAGCCCTTATTATTGTACTTCACTGAACAAATGCCAAAACTTTACCTGGCAATGTAGTAATGAAGCAATGGTGACTTGGGAGTTTTCATGTACATGTAGGTTGAAACTTGTTGTGGAAACTTCTAGTGGTTTGTGTGTGTGCTTACTTGACATTCTTGTTCCCATAAGACTTGTACAACATAGGCCTCACCCACACATTTCTAATTTTAGGGCAATGTGATATAGGCCTGGTCCAAAGCAAGAGGGAGGCCCCTGTGGTGCCACTGCCTCAAAATACTGAGTTGCTGATGTGGAGTTGATTATTGTCATTGATCTGCAGAGCAGGGGGTTGTGTGTACTGTGGTCAATATGTGGAGTGTAGTGATTTTTGCACCGAAAATCCAAGCATCCGCCTTGCTGGTTTGTGCACCTCTGTAAAGTGGTATTTCTGCAAACTTTAGCCATGATATCATTGGCAGGGATATTGTACGCTTTTGAATGGAGTCCATTCTCTGAAACATGTACATGTGGAGCACTGGAAAAGCTTGTGTGTAATAAACACGATACACCTCCAGTTTGACTGAATTATTATTTGAGTGTCAGTTTTCATTTTCACTTCAAAGGTATTGTGTACAGTATCTCTTCAATCAGTGTTCAAATAAAAATCAAGTTGGGCACACAACTTGCATAGGCCTATGTACAATTCATGAATGTATCTCAATTTTATTTCCATTCCAGGCACAAGAAACATGTGATTATGCAACTGTTGAATGAGATAGCAGTATGAAATAAGACAATAATGCATTATCAAAGATATGAAATTGAGTGGGCAGCATTCCTGAGGAAAATTAAGGATTTATAGATTTAGTTCAAAGTACATACATTTGTGACGATCATGACAGAATCACAGAAGTGTTGTCAGTGCTGTACAGCAGAACTTGAAGTCTTCTTGACACAGAAAAAAGGGAATATGAACTTCTTGGCCCGCATACTTACATGTACCATTACTGCCAGTGTACAGGTTTGTAAATTAGAGTAACATACATGTACTAACATTATAATGTAAATAAATCAACTCATTACTTCTGTTTCAGTTATCAGTTCAGCTTTAAAGGTATTGGCTAACATTTACCACAGTTAAAAAAAATCTGAGCCACATGATTCCCCATGCTACCAGTGTCTTAGATGAGGTCTAAAAATGAAGCCCTGAAAAAATTGTATTTCAAAATGTTTATTTAGTGCTTTAAAAAAGTGAAAATCGTAAGTTGACCAGATTCACTTGCCCATTTCCTCCCATAGACTTACTGTGTGTACATCTAGGCTATTAAAACTCACCCCGAGTTTTAATTGTTTATTCATGCATACATGTAACTTGCTATTGGCAGTGTAACTTTCCAAACGTTTGTATTCTAGGGTGTTTATTTGTCCATTTGAACACTACTATGTAGCTCAGATATCAAAGTTTGACAATTTTTTAAATTGAAGCTCCACAATGTTAGCCTATCACTTTAATACATTTTACAATAGTCTGATATAACACCTTGCATATGTACATGTACATGTACTCCCACATTCTTCATGCTAAGCACCCTCCCATCCACAATACTTTTTTCATCATTCTTTATTGGCATCTGGAATTTATTTAACAAAGGTGCTTTATAATCCAGTGGAAATCTTAGTGCATATCATGGCCATTCTGTAAATATCACTGGTGATATTATTCTATTGACCTGGTTTTATCCAAATATTGAACACCAGATTTTTATTGCTGTGGTAGTGAGTAGTGACCTGAAATTCCAATGTCAAGTGGCCGGAGGCTGGGTATAGATGTTTGCTTTGGACACCTAAGAAATTATTGTGTACACCTGGTAGTCTACACTCTATTCCCTGGTTGGGTTCTTGGCATTCTATACAGAAATCACCAGATTGTCAACAAACTCCAAACTACGTAATATGTGGTCTGGGTAATACCGAAATGTTTAATTTCTATGAAAATGAACATAAATGTAGAATTATTCTTTTCTTTCTTGCTATCTTATCATAATGCCATGTTTCAGGATGTGAGAGTGATTATTCATATACCATAATAAGGATTTTGCAAGAAGCTATGCTTTAGGTTCTACATGACAAAGACTGGAGTCTTCAAAGTGTGGTTTCTTTTTGTGTGTTATTTCCTACTTGTACTGTATTAAACACCATAAAATATGGCTCACATTTCCTTCTTTCACTAGATTGAAACTACAGATTATTGGGACATTTACTGTAGAATTACCCAAATCACATGAAACAAGTTATACGTGTATCATACACCATAGTAGGGCCTGTATTTTTATGATTTTACTTCAGAACAGAGAATTTGCTAGAGTCTGTCCGTCCGTAGTTGAATAACTTTGAGGCCGTTTGCCCGTTTTTAGCCAAACTCGACAAACTTGAATGGTAGATTCCTCACAGGGACCTGAATTTGCTTTGGTGGTCAATATATAATTTTTATCACACCTAGGATGTCATTTTTTTTAGCAACATTTGCCTGAAACTGAAAGAGACAGTAAAACTAGTCTGTATTTTAAATTAATAACTAAAAATGGTAATTTTGTTGCCAAGGAGGAACAAAAATACAGTGCATGGATTTACATTTTCAGTCAATATGTGGAATTTAGACTTGGGACATTGCAGCCCACCCCACACATAAATCCCATTCTATTCCTAAGAATCATATCCCTGTATGAGACTTTTACGCTTCCATGGACTTCTTACTGTCGACACCAGACAAAGGATTTTGAGTCATTGAGAGATTCCCCTGAGACGGTAATATGGATCTAATGATTCATGTACTGTCTAAACTGTAGGCCTACTACATCATACAAATATGCCAAGCTATATTACATATTGCAGTACTACATACAGTAGTACACAGCAGTCCAATAAATGTACTGCATAATCTGCATTATTCATTGTATTCCTGAAACCTTCTGTGAAACATTAGTGGATTTTGGTGAAAACTTTCAGGAAATAATATCGAATATGGTTTCCTGAAATAAACACCAATGATCTATTTTTATATCTTTAGTGTCAGTTACACATACATGTACAGCAGATTTGTTTTCAGAGAATTTTGGTTATCATACAATGTACATGTATGACTACCTGCCCAATTTACAGAATTACAGTGGATTTTGTTAAGCCTTGAAATGCTACATGTAACTGACCATCCTTTATCCAACACATGATATTTACTGGTTAGTGGTTACATGTACATCTGTTGAAAAATGAACAAAACTATTAAAAATGATTCATTCAATCATTCAATTTCTATTTATTTCTGGTATGCAAAAACTGTCACATATTTTTGCCATGAAGTGTATTTTCAACACAAGGATGACAAGCATCCTGATTAAATTGTTGACTATATTCAAGGCTCCACACTAAAAAATTTTCCTACTTGCCCTTTGGGCAAGTTAACTTATCCCTTTCAGATATTTACTTGCCCAAATGAAAAATTAACTTGCCCGAAAATAAACAATTATAAAAAATAAGGCCTTTTTATAGCATTGGATGTTTGTTATTTTAATTCTTGGGATTGTCAAACGATTTATGAATTTAAAGAGGCATAAAATGAAGTACAATGAACAAAATAATGATGAACTTTAGTACAATTGAACACAAAGTTTTAGACAGATATTGTTCGTTTTTAATTTTGGTAAGAGATTTGGTAATATTTTGTTCATTTCATGATCAAACTTTTACTTGCCCAATTAGGCAAGTAAAGTTTAACATTTTGAATTTTTACTTGCCCGACATGAAATTTTACTTGCCCCAGGCAAGCAGGCAAGTGCTAGTGTTGAGCCCTGCTATATTGAATGAAAATACTCAGTGAAGCCAGTAAACAGGTAGGCCTAATTATTTAAAATCATCAATCCTTCATTTACATACACCTACATGAATTCCTAATGCATCTATGTACTGGCTATGCTCAATCAACTTGTAAATGTCCATGCATGTGGGTGTACACGTAAACCATCAGTGTAAATGGTGAGGCATTTACACTGTAATTGTTAACTGCTATGCCACACAGTAGATATGAGTTGCAATCATTTACAAGGTCATATTATGGACGGAATTCCACGTATGCGTAATTTGGAGTAAAATTTGCACAAAGCAAATTATTCATTCATCAGCATTCTGTTACCTTATGACTTCATTTTGCAACATGGACCTTGAACTTGCAAGAGACCACACTATGTTATTGAGAGGGCTAATGATCTACAGTACATGTACAAAATGTGCTGAGTGAAAGAGGGGGGGGGGGGTGTTGTTGAAGAGGTTACCCAAATAATTTAATACATATCGGTAAATTCATTATGTATTTTAGAATGTGTTGGATTTTTTTTTCTTCTTCATTTGTTTTAAAGTGGGCAAATGCTAGTGTTGGGCCCTGTTTATAAAGTTCTCTCAAAACATTTTACTTTCAGCTTGGAAAATGGGACATGCTCTTTTTGATAGTGAATTCATGCACCTTTGTATTTCAGCATTATAACATGGTTCAATCTCTGTGATGCCTTGTTGACTAACGTAGTACATGTACAAGTCATGAGTTGTACTAGAAATAAGTAAAATTATGTATTTCATTGTCCATCCTTCTATCAAGTATTATACGACTACAAATGAACATTAGGTCCTTTTGTTTTGCAATATAAACAGTCAGTGGCCGACTGGCAGTAAGATTTTGAACTCAGCTACAACAAAATTACATAACCTCCATATGTACAGTACAGTATACACGTGTACTGTACCTGTTTTTGGTATGCAGATGGATTTGTCATTTCTGTATTTCTTCACTTCATGTCCATGTGTAACCACCAACAAACAGTCCTCCCTTGTAAAAAAAATATTAACAAATAAATAAAAAAGATACCGGATCTACTTTTGTCTCATCATGGTCTCATTGAGGTGGATAAATGAATGGCTGGTTTAGGAATTCAGTGTGTAGCCTACTTTGTTTTACATTGTGCAGTGGAGTGTGGAGGTCACCAAATGTATTTTGTTTTTGATGCATTTTGGTATAATTTACATGACAAAACCACAAATAAAGGAGTCACAGTTCACTCAAACCGTCTCAAGAATGTTATATGTTCTGGCATAACAATAATATTTATTAAAATAATACAAAATGTTGTAGCCTATAGCCCTGTACCATATTAGCCTTTTTTTCATGAGGAATTTAGCAATGAGTTGTGTAGTGTTGTCGTGTGATTTACACTAGATTTTGGTTGTTTCAGGAATTGGTTAACCTTCCATGATATTAAATGCAACGTGAAAACTGTATAATTCTGGCTGTTTTTCTTGTCATGGTGGTGGTAGTAGGTATGTTGGTTATTGTGGTTGTTCTTGTTTTGTTGTTCTTTGATAGCAAGTACTTTTTTAACTTTAATCTTTCAAAATTCTTTGTATGAAGTAGTAGTGGCAATGGTATGTGAATTTGCAGATCTTGCTCTGTAGTCTGTACTAACATGTAAAATGATAATTTTCTGTGATACAGTTGTCCAAATATTTGGATTGTACACTAAAATTGAATAACAACGTCATTATTGATAATTCTGAAAATACTTCAGAGGTATCAAAAATATTACAAAATTACTGTTTTGTTATATTAACCAAAAATACCTGCACCTTTGAATTTCAAATCAAAACAGTTTCAATATTTCATGTAACTACAGTACATGGTAATCTGAACTGTGAGTAAGGTTGTTTGACCTTTTGGAGACAGCACTTGTGTTTTCATGATTTGCAAGAACTGAATACCTTACTTGGGACTGGAATAATATGTCTTTTAGACTTGTTGCTAAGTAAAATGATTCTGTAGAGATGAGAATTGTATAGGCCTACATGTACATTAGGTTATTTGTGAGTGAAGCTGAAAGAACCTTGGTTTGCTAGTTTCACAGTACTTCAAGTCTGAAAGAATGTCAGATATTTGAATATGGGCGTGTACTGCAGTTTGCTTGTAGTATTTGATCATACATGTACATGTAGTGCAGGAGTACATTACATGTATATGCCAACAGACAACAGTGTTCATATTAATAGCAGTTTATCAGTCAGCAAAATACATGACATAGGAAAGTATTATTTGCTGTTTGATTTTGAGATTTGTAATGTATTGAATATAATGAAAGATTGAAGAAATTATGCATCTAGCTTTGCAAAGAAGTGTCATTACATGTACATCCAGAGACATTATTTTTTCATGTTGAACAGTACATCCTTGTAGTCAACTTGTAGATCTGTATTTTTTGTCCTTTAAGTCTAAAGTTCTGTTCTAATTTGCCTGCCCTTTATATAGAATAGCACATTTCTTCATCTCGAGGAATTATATATATTTTCATGAAACATTGTACAATAGATAATGTACCTGTAGCCTACTCTACCGTACAAACTCATTGGGACATTACTGAAGACTTATGACTTTGGCAATATTCAACTTGACTTGGATAGCAATATTTTTAACTTTAAATTGGGTTTATCAGACAGACAGATTGAGATTTATAATAAATTTAATTGTTTGTTAAACTTTACCCAATGTATTGGTACATAAATGGTGAGTGGTAGGCCTACAATACATGTATAAAAAATGTGCACATTTCAATGTACAGGACAGGTATTTGTGCCAGGTATATGTAATGTTGTGGGCTTCATGTGAGGTTTGGCCGAGTGATAAGTCCACAGTATGTACACAAAGTTGATTTGTGACGGGGCGTGTGCTTTTTCACTGATGTTCAGTGGCTAAAGGTCAGGAAGCAACTTATGGGTGCAGTCATTAAGTGTGTGGTGCTACTTTATCTGTCTTCTACTGTAAATGTACTTGTACATGATAAAATACAAATGTATGCACATGTTGTACATGTGTTCAGGTGACTCTCGTTATAATGAAGTCCTCGGGACCGGCAGTTTTCTTTCGTTGTATCAAAATTTTGTTATAACCAATCAGTGAAACTATATATGATAATAATTTGACGACCTGAATTACTGCTTCGTTGTAAGTTGTATACTTGTAATCGTGCTCGTTATAACGGGAGTGAAGTGTAGAACCATGTAGAGGGTAGATGAATGTATTCATGTCCAATAGTACAGTCTGTTGAATACACATTAAATTCTACATTTTTGTTCAAATGAGTGGGTCTATTCATTCATTGCGGTCTCTTCCATCCGAAAGTATGGGAAACATTTATAAGCATTGTGGTAGAGAAATATAATTGCATGAATGAATTCATGGATGAATAGTTCTCATGAATAAATTTCAGAAGGAAAGTCTGCTATGTTGACTACTATTAATCATAAATTTGTTAAAATATTATTTTGACTATTTTTGTTAAAGAGAATACACAGTACTGGTTGAGTACCGGTACTTGCAGAACAACATTTTAATATAGATCAGCTACTTTCAAATCTTCTGTGAACAGATGGTATTCTGAAAATGTCACTATAGTACAGGAGAGAGTAGTTGAAAACAACAGAACACTTTGTTTTTAACAAATCTGCTACACAAATCCCCACTGCTGACAAAGTACTAACACAGAATCAATATGTGGGACTATGTCAATTGTTGACATATATACACTTTAGCAATGGAATGGGCACATCATATGACAAGGTTCAAGATCTTACCACCATTTGACTGACAAAAGTGTG
>JZLH01S0008293.1:0-13484 GCA_001188425.1 Eucidaris tribuloides
TTATGTTTCGCAATGTTTCGCAAAAAATCAACGACGACGAATAGCCAATGAGAACGCAGTAACGTCTGCGACTTATTATCTACAGCCAAGCGAGTGATAGAAACACTGTCTTCCAGTTACGTATGTACGTATACCAGCAAGGCGACGGTCGCCCAGCTACGGGCTATGTTCACCATGCCTCTTCCGGGCTACGCTCAAAAAATGCGTCAGGTTTTGGTGCTGTTTCTATAATAGATGACATATGGGGAGCGCCTCGCATGTGACGTCACAAAATTAAAACTTTGAAACTTCGTAACTCTGTTATTCTTTGGTGGATTTTCGCCATACTTTCATTAGTACATGTACATGTATGTTTCTCTTATTTTTCTGCTTTTATTAAAACCAAGTTGACGTCCGGGTGAAACTTGCCTTTAATTATGTAGCTCTGATAGCAAAGTTTAATATATTTTTAGGTGAAGCTCTACAGTGTTAGTGTCTTTAAATTCCAACACTCTGGGTGTTATTTATACCCCAAATGAATTACTTAGCACCAATACATGTATTGATATGTCAAAGGGAAATGGCAAGTTTGGAAGTAGTCCTCAGTTTTGGACACAGTGATATCAAAATTAGGTTTACCGTTTTAAGGTTTCTGTTAGTGCATTCCACAGTCGAACATTTCCACTTTTTATGCCCCCGCAGACGAAGTCTTAAGGGGGCATTAAGCGTTGCACCTGTTCGTCCGTCCGTCCGTGCCCCTAGTTGGTTTCTGCACGATAATTTAAAAATACTCGACGGATTTTAAATGTTTTTGGTGTGTGGGTAGATCACACTAAAATGCAGGTCAAGTTCGAATTCAGAGTCCGCAGGTCAAAGGTCACAGCTCATTATATATGAGAATTGGTTTGCGGATGATAATGTAATAAATTAGATGGATTTTGTTTGTAGGTTTTTGACACTAAAATACAAGTCAAGTTCAAATTTGGAGTCTGCATGTCAAAGGTCACAGCTCAAGCAAATTGGTTTTCACATGTTTAGGCCTACTCTAGAATAAATGCTTACTGATCACGTTAAGCAGGGGCATCCGTCTCCTATGGACACACCAAATTTCTAGTTGTACAAAATAAGAAAGTGCTGTGGTGGTCAAATTGTTTATTAGGGTCATAATTCAATAGTGAATGACTGCCTTTTTCTCAACAAGTAAACAAATTCAATACGAATACCTTCGACCTGAATACACACGTACACTCTAGCCAGTGTAGCCGAAGACCCGGGTTCAACTCCAAATCAACAAAAAAAAATCATATGGTTGGCACACACACACACACACACACACACACACACACACACACACACACACACACACACACACACACACACACACACACACACACACACACACACACACACACACACACACACACACACACACACACACACACACACACACACACACACACACACACACACACACACACACACACACACACACACACACACACACACACACACACACACACACACACACACTCGCGTACATTGATCTGTGGGGTACACTTTTGTTCTATTGTTTTGTGTACCCCACGATTCACTGTACCCCATATAAAATTCGACTGAATAACTTATACATGTATCAACAATCTGCAACAACATATGGCAGCTATAGGCCTACATTTTCTAATACAGTGCGACATGTGTTTATCCCCCCCCCCCTCCTTCCAACCTAGTTTGTCCTGACCCCATTATCTGAAGAAGAAAAAAAATGCAAAATCGGGACTGCCCTGTCCGGAAAACTGATGGGCGCCGTTTTGATCAATTTTGATCATTTAATTGTTGAAATGAACTTTACCGACGTCAAAACATAGGGTTAGACACCAGAATCAAGCTAAAGGATAACATGTATTTAAAGATTGTGTCATTGATTTGCACGTCAAAAAACATCTAAATGAATGAAATCAGCTGAAATCGTATCCAATGTGAAGGTTACTATAAATAAACACCTCTCATAGAGGCTTGGGGTAAAATGTTGAGTTTTGGTGAAATCTGGACGGTTAAACTTCATCCATTTTCAAATGGCTCTGAAGCCTTTTCAAAAAAATCCGTGACGTCGACGTGCACGGGCCGTTCCAAAATTGTCCGATCAGCCGTTAGCCGAAGGTCACGTGGAGTTTAGCCGTTTAACCAATCAGTGCGCTCCGCTGGTCTTGCGACGGCACACATAACCGCGATTCGCAATTTGAGCAGAATTTAAACTCACGGAAAGAACAATATTCTGGTAACATGTCGTTGTTAGTTTTTCCTCATAAAACAAGAAATACATGACGTATGGATGTCAAACTTTCAACACACCATTTGTAAGTACTAAACTACCGTTTGGTATTGATAATGAAGGGAAGAAATAGACTTGCAAATCCCTGACACAATCTTTAATTGGAGGTTGGGGTGGGGATATAATGCGGCCATCTTGGATTTTTCTGTTTTTCATACGGGGAAGTACAGATTTCACATTTTTTTTCTTCAAAAATAGGTTAAGTTTGCATAATCTCATTAAATTAAAGTGGAACGATTGTGAGCTAAAAAATCGTCCTCTACAGCTGACTAATAAAATAGACAATATTTGGCTGCCATATTGCTATTGCGTGTTGTTCAAATTTTAGGGCAAATGAAGACCCAGACGACGAACTAAAAATGAATTGAAATTTGAGGTATTTTATTATTTCCACATTTGGCACATTTTGAGACTAGCTCTACATTAAATTTTGGGTGATTAATGGGAGGTGTGATGCAGTCTAATACACCTTGTACTCCATTATACATGTAGCTATAGTAGTTGGCTTCCTATCGCCCAAAAGTCTCATGCCTAGAGTGGACACGTAAAGTATCCTCCGGGTCCTGTTAGAACAGAAAGGTGTCATGGGGGTGCCACATGGTCACCAGTGGGGGAGGGGAGGGGCAGAAGGGGCAGCTCCTCCCTTGAAATTTCGAAAATACAGTGAATCGGGGTTTTCGCAATGTAATTCATGAAATGTAAGCTTTTTTTCATATTTTCGCCGCCCCTCCCCCTCCCCTAGATTTTATCCTGGCGCTGCCCCTCTGTTAGTACATTTAAAGGAACAGTTCAAAGGTAACAGTGGATTTAGTTTGGTGTATGTGCGGGGAATTGAGAGTGATGCACACATTTACATTGACAGTAATATCTTAATAAGCAAAAACATAGCAGAGCAGAGCCTGCTCTTTCTGATGAGATATCACTCAAATAACCTCAACACCTTATTAACCCTTTTGATGCTACATGTATTATAGTCGAAAATCTCGGGGTCCCCCACCCCGAGATTTTTCATTAATTAATTAAAAAAAATGACATTCAGAATCTATTATTGGTGTGATATGACCTTTGGGCATTAAGCTTTCAAATTTAAAAAAAAAAATCCTCAAAACTAAACTTGGGCTTAAAGTATACACTTTTTTTTCCTGATTTTGGTGATTGTGATATACCCTTTTCACTGTACGCGCGTACACAGCCTGCCGTGACCGTGAAAAACAACCCTCTTACGTGTTTTTTTTTTTTTTACACGTGCGTGATGTACAACCTGTAATGACAGTTCTCAAAAGGTATACGTGTTTGGTATCATATTAAAGCAGAATAAACGTTCTTTCTGATTAACTTTATATGATTACTTTTGTGCAGTCACACAAAATCACGTTTGTCCCACTTTTGTGTATTGGTCATAATAACAACTGAATTGATGGTATCGTTGCTTACAGGAACTCATTAAAACTGAATTAAAAAAATCAATAATAACACAAATAACAAATCCATTTTCTTTCAATATGTTTATTAATGATTAACTAGTAAATAAAAAATCAAACTCCAAATAACCCTTACTCGGTATTGAATTGATATTGCACATGTTCATGTCTTCTGTTTACCAGACTGCATTCACATTGACATCATGATGATCTGTACATTTCATTCATTTAATAGGCCTTTTGTTACAGTTATGTACCCCCTGTACTAAACACAACAAAATAGTTACTACCCCCTTTTTCAAAATACTATAACTTTATAAAAGAACGACTGTGAGCAAAATAATTCGGCAAGGGTGTTTCTGCAGTAATTGATTAAATTATGTGTGAAAATGTGGTTCATTTGTCAAGTCATGCATGAGTGAGCACATATTAAAGGCAAAAATGTCACTTTCAAAAGTCACAAGGGTCATTTTTGGGGATTTTTGACGCAGGATTTTGACAAATTCTGTTTCTGGTAAATAATTAATTGCTATTTATGTTAATCATCTATTGCTTGATCCCCTCATACCTCCTTTGGCACTTTTGGCATATTTTACGCTTCTGTGAGCTCAATCTGAAATTTCCACCATTTCTCAAATTTGAAATTGTAAAATCCATTAAGTTAATTGCAAAAATTGAAATCCAATAATTTTCAGCAAAATGTATCTTTACATGTTATACGAACATAAGAAGTTGTAACCATGTCATGTTGAGTGAGCACACTTTATAAATAAAGCAAAAAATGTCATTATTTACCATTATATTGGCATGAGAGAGGACTCCTGTGACTTTTGAAAAGTGGCATTTTCACCTTTAATGCATGCTCATTCATGCACGACCTGACGGATCAATCACATTTTCACACAGAAGTTAGTCAATGAGTGTAAGAACAATCTTGCCAAATTATTTTGCACAAACTTGTTTTGTTTAAAAGTTATGGTATGTTGAAAAGGGGGGTAGTTACTTTTTTGTTGTTGTGTTTATAAATAATAGGAAATCAGAAATGTACAACCTGAAAAATCTGTTCGTTTAGCTAAATTGAACGACTACAAAATACTTTTCACACTTCGCAGTGTTTTTCTTAGTTTAACAATCAGGACCGTATATTTTTTTCGGGGGGGGGGAGTCGAAAATCTGAGCGAACGGACCTTTTGCGAGGGAGCGGGAGGAGTGCAGAATAATTTTCAAAATACGCATAGAAAAGACTTTTTTTTAGGCATGGTATATACATATTTTAAACAAGAGCGTATAGGCTGGGGGTGCACTGGGTGCACGTACAAGATGTGCACCTCGATCCCCATGCCCAAACCAGCCTACGCCCTGGTTTTAAAGGTATATTTGATGAAGATTCAGGATTTGAAAGAGATGTTCAGGAAATATGTGAAAAACTCTAGATCTAATTGGATATTCCTACTTGCGAGGGGCGGTGGACGGGTGTGGATGGGAAACTCTCAGCCCGAGCCGACAGCAAGAAATTTTCTGAAAATACACGTAGCAATGACGTGTTTCTAAGCACAGTAAATACATGAAAATTATTATAGGGTTCTGCACTGTCAAGAAGATGTAGTTAGTAGGCCTATCTGAAAAAATGTAAATGTGTAGTCGAGGGAGCGAAGCGACCGAGTAGGGGTAGGAACCTTTGCAAAATATGTATTAAAAAGACGGGTTTCTGGGCATGGTAAATACATATTTGAAAATTCTTAGAACTTCTTTTTATCAATATTTCAGTCTTTGCTAAATCGCTTCAGTTTATTTAATCGTACTTTCTTTGCAAAATATTCTTTGCTACGAAATTTTTGTGGGCTTGAGCATTTTTTTTGGGGGGGGGGTCTCAAGCCCCCAAGCGTCCCCCCCCCCGTAGAACGCGCCTGCGGGTGACGTAGGGACTGAAGGAGCGTATCAGTCTTTTATCAATTTTTTTCTTCTAATTTTTCATAATTTTAAATCTAATATTCGGAAAAAGAACAAATGACTTTTTCCGACCCTTTTTTTTTACCGAGCGAACCTTTGGTCGCCCGCGCGGGGGGGGGGGAGTCATTCGAATCCCACGAAACACCCCCCCCCCTTCCCCAGTTATGGGCCTGACAATATGCAGAACCTGCATGTGTACGTATAGCGCATACAGTATACTGGGACAAACGCGATTTTGCATCATTGCAGAAAAATTAAAATTTCTCACGATTGACACAACCAAATGAAATTAAATAAATTGTATTGGAATGTATGGTCTTTAAGCTTTACGACAATACCCAACATAATTAGGTTGTATCGGATTTTCATATGATTACAACAAAAATTCACTTGGACCATGTAAAGTCCTAGCGATGCTCGGGTCGCGCCCTGTTGATTCCCTGTCGGTCACCGATCGATTTAAAGATTGTGTCATTGATTTGCACCTCAAAAAAATCTAAATGAATGAAATCAGCTGAAATCATATCCAATGTGAAGATTAATATAAATAAATACCTCTCATTGAGACTTGTTGTAAAATATTGAGTTTTGGTGAAAATCTGGACGGTTAAACTTCATCCTTTCCCAAATGACTTCGACGTCTTTTAAAAAAAAATCCGTGACGTCGACGTGCACGGGCCATTCTAAAATTGTCCGATCAGCCGTTAGCCAAAGGTCACGCGGAGTTTAGCCGTTTAGCCAATCAGTGAGCTCCGCTGGTCTTGCGACGGTACACATAACCGCGATTCGCAATTTGAGCAAAGTTTAAACTCACGGAAAGAACAACATTCTGATAACATGTCGTTATTAGTTTTTCTCATAAAACAACAAATTCATGACGTACGGATGTCAAACTTTCAACACCCCATTTGTAAGTACTAAACTACCGTTTCGTATTGATAATGAAGGGAAGTAATGGACTTGCACATCCCTGACACAATCTTTAAGTCAAAACTGGGCAAAATCGAGGAAGCATCTCCGGCGGCGACCGGTCAGTAACCGACTGATGAATAACCGATTCCCGGACGGTCTCCCACCGGTCATCATGCGATTTGGCGTTTTCTCACCGGCCATCGGACGATTTTTAAGAAATCGGCCGGTAGCTCGCCGGTGATCGGTAGGACCCTGCAGGTATAAATGCGTACTGGCGGCGGACCACTGGGCTCCTCCGGGAATGTGGTTGCCCCACTGCAGCCATTAACCATGTTAACAATACAGCCTTTTTTCCTCCTGCTCCATGGATTTTCTCCTGTGATTTTGGCTTTTTAATCCAATGAAAACTGTAAAAAATACATGTGGCCTTTTAGAAAACTTTGTAGAAAATCTAGCTTTTGTCTCTTGTGGAGCACGCGGAGGAGTGCCTGACATTGTGGTTACAAATACAAAAATTGGCCTGCTCGGCGGCCGGGCGGTGAGTTTTTAGCAACTTTCGCCGGGGAACCGAGCGCCAGCCGCCCAGGCACCTCTGGTTTTTAGGGCATCGGTCGGTCGCCGCTGAAGTTTTAGCGCGGAGTTAAAATTCTAGCGGCGCCTTCTCGATTTTACTCGCCGCCCAAAACACGCCAGGTGCCCGGGTGGGCGCCGCCCGGGTACCGACCTAATCGAGCAGTCGCCGTTAATGATTTAGGTCAAAAGTCGAAGCCGCTAAATCAAAGGCTGCTGAGCGGTTGCCACCCGGTCGCCACCATGTTGCCGAACGGTTGCCCCTGGGAGATCGGTCGGTCACTGGGCGGGTGAATTCAAAATTGGTCGGTATCCGAATCACGCCTGTTCGGCGTATGCCCGGATATCGCTAAGGCTACGGTTACAAATAAAGCGGCGACCGACCGATTTATAGCCTGCTGTAAAGCCCTAGTGACGTTCCCTGTCGATTTCCTGTCGGTCACCGATCGATTTAAGCCAAAACATGGTCATGACCGTTTTGCCCTTCCCCTTGCCTTTTTCAGCGTCCCAACTTCTTCTTCCCCCTAAGTACCCTCGGTTTTTCCTGTTCACTTTTGGCATATTGCTGAAATACAAGCTCAGGAATAAACTCAGCCTACTTGAAATTTACGTTCGAAATATGGCTGTTGTCTCATGTGAGATGCGCTTTAAATAGCAAGCGGTGGTCGGACAGATGCCGGGTTAATCGAGCACGCGTCGTCCAGACGCTGACCGATTTTGAACTCACCGCCCAGTGACCGATCGATTGCAACAGCGACTGGGTGGCGAGCGGGCGGCGACCGCTCGGCAGCCTTTTATTAAGCAGTTTCGAAAAGTAAATTAGTCGGCGTGAATAATTGGTCATCGATTGATATGCGCCTTTAAAACCGACAATAACAACAACAAGTAACATATTTAACATAAATCGTTCGACGGTGATTGCTTGATTATGTCGATGCCCAGGCGGCGAGCGCCCGGTGACCACCCGGACACCGGGCATGTTTTGGGCGGCGAGCGCCCTGTGACCGTCCGGACACCGGGCGTGTTTTGGGCGGTGAGTAAAATCGAGCAGGCGCCGCCATTGGCTAAAAAATCGTCGCCCGGTCGCCGAGCAGGCCAATTTTACTATTTGTGACCATAACCTAACGACAGTCTTTAGCATTCATTTTGTAATAAGTCTTATATTTAGGTCATATCAATGTATATATTATGGATATTTATCATTTCTCGTAGCACCCCTTACATACATGTTTATCAGGTAATTCACTTACTTTGAATTATGCTGACATATATGAATAAAAATTTTGAGATCTGAATTTACCTGTATTCATGAATTGTTACTTATGTTAAATGAAATCCAGTAAAACTACACATGCAAACCTCTGCCGGTGCAATAAGCTTCCAAAATTGAACCCCTTGGGGTTCAGATTTGAATTTTTAACCCTAATTTCTTAGTGTGTATTTCCCAGGGACAGACCCTATTTTTGAAAAAAGAAAAACAAGTTTTTACCCATTTTTTAAATTGTGTCCATATTTTTGCGAATATTTGTCTTCAGTAATGATATTGAAGAATGTCCGTATTTTTCAATTTTTTTATCCCCATTTTGTTCCTATTTTTAGGTTTCAGGGTTGGCATGTATACAAAACAAAACAAAAATTTACATGCTCACTTTGCTCAGTCGTCATCACTGGGGAATAGCTTATCTAACTTAACCAAAGTGCTTATAAATGCTTCAGAAACGTCCGAAGCTCTATCAACGTATTCATGTAACACTTCGGCAGCTGGATTTGCATCCGTTCGCGTTTCTTTCGATTTTCTCCGATGTTGAGACCTCTCCTTGTGACGAGATGATGACGACTGCCCCGCAGACGCTTCCGCAGAGCGCGCCCCCTCTTGGCGAGGATCCGCCTGTCTGCGTTCAACCCGTTTTTCCACCCTTTGGGGAATCAAGTGCACAAGAGGAAGCTTTCCTGTATTAAACGATATAAAGAAATAAATAAACATAATTAAGAAGAGGAAGCAGAGGAGGAGGAGTAGAGGGAAACAGACAAAGAGGGGGGAGGCGTCATGGTGTAGTGGATAACATTTTGGCTTCCCGACCTAGTGGTCCGTGGTTCGAGCCCACGTCGTGGCGGTTGTGTCCTTGGGTAAGGCACTTTATACCCATTACCCCGTCCCTCGGATAGGATGTAAAGCGGGAGGTCCCGTGTTGAGACAGAAACACCTCAGCACGGTAAAGAACCCACACACTTCATCGAAAAGAGAAGGGTGAAAACCCGGTGTGATGGCCATTCATTCCTACACTATCAACATTCTTCGGGCCCCTTCTATGGCGCTGTATAGCTGCTGCCTTGCTGAAGGATACATGGTCCAATATTGTGTGCCATGCGCAATTCAGCCTTCGGGCTGCCAAACATGAGCTATGTATACCGTTAATAAATAAATAAGTAAGAAGAAGGAGGAGAAGAAGAAGAAGACGAAGAAGAAGAAGGACGAGGAGGAGAAGGTGGTGGTGGTAATGGGGGAGGAGGAGATCACACAGACGAAAAATAAGAATACAACGTTTTGCAAACAGGTGGATTTGACAGCTTTGGAAAAACGTCAAAGAAAGATAATTTCTTTATAGTGACTGTGAAATCATGTGGTACACGCTGTTGCCATACAGAAATACAACACGACCAATACACAACAATTTTCTTGGGATTTGCATGGCCATGTGGTAACCCAGGTATGCTGCAATGCTGTGGTAACTGGTGTGTGATGGTGCTGTGCGGTAGTAGTGTGGTAAATGGTGTGTGGTAGTGCTGTGCAGTAGAAGTGTGGTAAATGGTGTGTGGTAGGCTGAAGTAACTGATGAGCAGTAGTGATGTGGTAACTGGTGTGTGGTTATTGCTGTGGTTACTGCTGTGTAGCAGTGCTGTTTTAACTGGTGTGCTATAGTGCTTTGGTAGCTGGTGTGTGCTGTGTGCAGTAGTGCGTGGTCGTACTGTGGTAACTGGTGTGTGGTAATCCTGTGGTAAGTGATGTGTAGTAGTGCTGGGATAACTTGTATGTAGTAGTGCTGAGGTAAATAATGTGATATTATAGGTAAATAATGTGGTATGTGTGGTGTGGTAATTGGCGTGTGGTAGTGCTGTGGTAACTGGTGTGTGGTAATGCTGTTGTAATGATTTGTGGTAGTGCTGTGGTAATTGGTATATAGTAGTTCTTTGATGAATATGATTATCATTGTTATTATCAGTATAAGAATTAGTATTATTACTATTATTGGTAATTGGTATGTGGTAATTGGTGTGTGGTAGTGCTATGATGACGATCTGTGATAAGCTCCAGTGGTACCTTCATGTAGTACCATAGGATATTCAAAGGCAAGGTTCACCCTGACAACAAATTGATTTTATTAAAATTAGAACAATGAGAGAAACATATTAATGAAAGTTCGGCGAAAATCCACCAAAGAATAGCGGAGTTATGAATTTTCAAAGTTTTAATTTTGTGACGTCACATACGAGCAGCTCCTCATTATGTCATGTAATATTAATTCAGTAAATTGCCACTTTTTATTGGTTCATGATCATTGAATGTTTTGTTGTCATAGAAGCATGTATGAAATAACATTTCTAATTATATAATGAATGCACAGGTTCGCCAAACTTTCATTAATATGTTTCTCTCATTGTTCTGCTTTTATGAAAACCAAGTTGTCGTCAGGGTGAACCTTGCCTTTAAGGGTTGGTACCTGATACCAAGTCGCCTGCCAGCTCAAGCTGCTCTGCACTGACTAGAAGCGCACAGAAGGCTCCTATCTGATCCTCATCATCCAACTTGCTTCGCCAGTCCAGCAACATCTGCTCCGTCCCGCGACTTCTGACTGGATCTCGTTGGTTTTTCAGTTCGTATTTCTCCCTCTTTTCGCGCGTCAAACCGAGTTTCAGACCCAAAGCCGTGACGGCATCTATCCCTAACTTGTCTTTTGCGAGGTAGTGGATTAATTCGTCAGTAAGATCAAGTGGTCTGATCAGTTTTCCTTCTGTCAACAATATAGACGAAGATGCGTAGAAAAAAAAACAGTTCATTAGTCCGAATATTCTATATTCTTAGAAATCATTATTTATAAACTTTAAAATCGGTGGTTGGTGATCGATTAACGCTTTTCTAAAAAAAAAAAAAAAATCTTGATTTCACTTTGAAAGCATACTAAGAGGCTAAACGTCGTTTTTCAAATCACTGAACATCGATGTAAAATGTTTTAAACACTAGGTGTCAATAATCTGGACAAACATTTTCTAAACAAACATGTGCTATGACTTTCTAAACACACGGATAGAAAGAATGTGTTTTGTAAAGCGTTTACACGCCATACACAGTTTTTATAATGTTTTCTCATCATTGATAGCTCAGGTTGTAATCTTAATTTGCAGTAATGAACATCTAACACTTTAGGTTAAAAAAACAGAGAAATTCGACTGATCGCAGACGATGCGTACGCCCCCGCACTCCCGGTCTAATGTAATTAAATTGAAATGCATCATCTTGTATGTACTCAATTTAATCAGAAGTCTTCAAGTTACTATGGTGATGTGCTGTAATAAGATGCATACACGGTCTCGTGACCCTTTGACCTTTCAACTCCGAATTCTAATCAGTTCATCATAGCTGGCTCATAAAACATACTTGGCACAGGTTACATCAAAATCTGACCAATTGTTACGTTATCACAGTAACGATCCCAAATCGGATGTATTTTTAAGCCCTTTGACCTTTGACCTTTTACCTCTCAACACCAAAAATCTAATCGTATCATTGTTGCCTAATAGTCCATACTTGTTCCTAGACTAGACTCCTAGCCACATTAAAATCCGATGAGCTATTCTTAAGTTATCGCGATAACGAGAAACGGTGAGGGACAACCTGAAAACTTGATGCCTCTGGCAACTTCTCTGCGGAGGCATAAAAACTTTAAAGTTCATAGTTAATCAGGCGGGTCTGTATACATGTACTACTCTAAAACACACTCACATCACACCCATACGCAAACCACACACTCACACTATAATGCCAACAGTAATTATAAATGATCATTTGTAAGTAAATAATGTTTATATCTCCGTTTGAATACATTAGAGAAGACTACATCTGATTTCTAAAGTATGTATTCCAGATTTTTGGCCATTAAAAAATATAGACTTTTAAAAGCAGCGTTCTTGCCTGAGGTAGATGGTAATTATTTGCATTCCTTGTTTGATATGTATGAAAGTTCATTAAGACAGAATATTCAGTAATGAATTGGTAGTAATTTGAGAGCATACATGAATATTGCAGCTTGTAATTGATACATATCAAATATATCTAATCTTGAGCAAGAGAATATTGGCTTGTATGGGCAAGATAATGACTATGTGATATAATTCTTATTGCTTTTTCTGAAGTTAAAAATTCTGTTCATATTTGCACTACTGGAGTTTGCCATAAAAGAATACAGTAATTCAGGTGCGGAAGGATTAATGTATTATACAACATTAACAAAAATTGTTTACACAGAATTGAGTTTAAAGAGTATTCCAACACCTTTCGATAACCGATTACAGATATTATTAACATGCATATTCCATGACATTTTTCATCAATGGTGACACCTAAAAATTTCTGTAGTGTTACATGTTAAGACTGGTTTCTTGACATTTACAACAATGTCATTAATATTAATGTTTATTTGTAAAGACATAAAATTTGTTTATTTAAATTCATAACAAGCTTATTGTCTTGCAGCCAGTTTACAAGTTTGTCAAATCAGTATTAAATTATGTTAAGTAAATGCATTTCTTTATGTGACATAAATACGCTGTATCATCAGCAAATTGAATCAGCTGTAATTTGTTAGAAACTTGAAAAATACAATTACATATAAAATAAAGAGAGGGACAAGAATCGAACCTTGGGAACCCGCATTTAACAGTCAATAAATGTGATTCGTTATTTTCAAATTTGACGTATTGCTTTCGATTGACAAGTAACTTTGAAACCAATTCACAAAACTCCACGTATGCCATAGCAATATAATTTATTTAATAAAATAGAATGGTCTAATGAGTCAAAGCTTTGCTCAAATCTAAAAATACACAATCATTATTTCTTTATTATCTAACACATTCAAAACTTTCTGTAAAAATTCTGTAAGAGCTGATGATGTAGAATATCCATGTCGAAAGCCATACTGATAATTACTGATAATATTGCACTTTTCAAGAAAATTTGACAAACGACTATATACACATTTTTCCATATTTTGAAAATAATGTAACACAGATATCGGGCATAATTTGATACTTCTTCTTTACTTCCA